>WHPZ01575738.1:0-10701 GCA_016617965.1 Macrosiphum rosae | reverse complement strand
GAGGGCTTGGTTATTATATGGTTACGACTGGTAACCAATACGGTTTAAAAGTTGAGCAGTAGTCAATTTTTGGTATACTCGGTTGCACCTTGGTTATTACATGATACCAAAAAAGTAATATCCAATCACAATACGATTTGATTGACATGGTACACGATGTAACCCCCGTTCACACTACATCGTGTCGTGTCATGTCGTGAGGTGTAAAATAATTTTCTCTGATTGACTGAACCGCGTGGTTATCGCACAATACCACATAGTTGAATATTTCAACTTTTGGCCTTGTGTTTACTGCAGATAAGGGCAGGAAAATGATAACTAAAAAAAAATGATAGAATGTTATCATCAGGTAGGTACAATATTCATATTTCATAATATCATTGGTAGGGTTGGAAGATTTGGTACGAAAAACGAAACTGGTGACCACCAGCGCGAACTAGGATCAAAACTTGTATTTTGGTGATAAGCTGCTTACACCTGGTTACTACCTGGTTCGTTATATCATGTCCCATGTGTAAATTAGTGGGTAGTCCATTAACCAACGAAAGAAATCATGGTTACCCGATCGGTAACCACTTGGACCGGGCCGTGGTCACCTCGACCGCGGTATAAACTCGCCCTCAGCATCCACATTGCATACGATATATCAGCGATCGTATTTTTTTCTGAGATAATAAAATAAATAATAATAATATCTTTATGGATGTTTTCCATCATCGCCGTCACTCGTCGTACGTATTTTCCAGCCATTGTCGAGCGCTTGTCACGCAATTCTACATTTTCGATCAAACTGTTTTCACAGTTTTCACTTGTTACTCGTTCGTCCACAAAAACGTATAATTTTGGTGTGCTGTAATTTATGTGCACGAAATCCTAGCGTAACGAACTAGTATTATTGTACATTTGTATGTAATATATTTGCGAACGCCATCATCGTGATTACCCGATGCCCGTATACCGAGGATTGTACGAGGTAAGACGCACATCATGTCACATCATCTATACCGTTCACAGGTCCCTAGTTTGTTGTATCACCAGGGATATTGTATACGATTATTCATACGCTAATACGATCAATATTTACTTTGTTTAGAGCGTGTTATATTCAGTGGGTACTTCCATAAAATAATGTGCTTGCATAGGTTTATTTATAAATTTGTAAAATCTAAGTACAACCTTTGTATAATAGTAGCATTAGCGTATATAGGGGTGGTTTTAGGTGTTCAATCCCCCCCCTGAAATTAAATCCTACATATGCCACTGAATAGTGGTGTTATGCACCGTGTCACCACCGTCAATTGGTTTATGTCGATTTTTATAATAATACCACCTACATTTTCGCTTTTCACGCCGTCGTCCACGAAAACGTATAATTTTGGTACGCTGTAATTTATAAGCACGAAATTCAAGCGTAACGAGTATTATTGTACATACGTAATATATTTGTAAACGCCATCGTCGTGATTACGCGTCGCCCGTTTCCCGATGATTGTACGAACCGAGGTAAGACGCACATCATGTCGCATCATCTACCTCCATCATTCACAGCCCATATAGTATTTTGTGATTTGTTGTATAATAATAAACAAAAGAGTAAAATACCTATAGTATAGAGAGTAAGCTTTACTCCACATGCCAAAATGTCTATTATAATATTATATTTGCAGCCTGACAGAAATTTCTCAGAAACGAAATCAGAATATTTGCACCACAATGGTAAATTCTTTTTGACAACCCCTTTTTTGTAAATGTTAATTCTTGATAGTAAAAATTAATGTTATAAGATTAAATATAAAAAACATGGCATTATTTATTGAATTCCTGCAGTAAGCAATTATTTATTGATTTTATAATAAACAAGATAAGGAACGGTACAGGTGCAGTATTCGGTGACTAAAATTATGACTTTGCTTGTTGCAAGGGATGTCGTCGTATCAACAAACAAATCATATTTATCGAAATTACAATTTTATATACTTACCGACTTTATTTTAGTGGAGTCAATTCTTGTGGTCAATAGGTATTGATTTTTTTTTATCAACCAGACTCCACCATAACCTGAGTTCTCAAGAATTATATTGGCTTGTACTTTCCTACCAAGTGCCCCATATACGTAGTTCACACTGTGTTAGTACTTAAGTCTAGTAATAAGTTATATTCCTAGTAATTAGTAACTACTAAAACGCTTTAGTAGCTTCAAGTGTCCAGACAACCGTACATAAGTGAACATAGTGAGCATTTATTATTAAATCATTATACAATGGATTAAAAAAACTGCATCGAAAAAAATCAAATTGTATGGATTTTTTTCACTATACTTAAAAGTAGTACCTAAATTCCTGAAATAAAAAAGGCACATAAAATGTTCGCACACATTTACCAGCTAAGTTACTCGGAATTCCAACATAGTGTGAACTAGTCTTGAGCTACTGGTGAAACACGTAGATTCATGGATTCCCTAATGGACGTGTTAGCTATTATAATCCACTCGAGCACCGTAGTAAGCAATTTAACTTACAGGTGTATGTATACAATTTTGAATGTTAAAGTTCTCGCGAACTTTTTTTATAGATATTATTGAAATTGGAAAAAAAACTTTTCTAAACATTTAACAAACATTACTTCATTTTTAATCGGAATTTTGAAGTCGAGTGCTGGTGTAACGGACCTAACATAATATCAAAAACCAATTTAGATTATTTTATCGTAGCCAGGTGTCACAATCAGACATTTGTTTTAGCATTAGATTCAACGCTGTTAGATGGGTCACGATTATTTATTGTTTATTTACTGTGGGGGCGTCCACGTATTCAAGTTCTAAAATATGTTTTAAAATATACGAGTACTTATACCTACACTCGATTACTTTTTACAGCTGCCTTCAATTCTCGAGAATATTATATTATATACAACACATATTTCATATAAAAGTATTAAAATAGTTATAAACAAAAGTTACTGGCGATTGGTGACATTAAAAGCTCATAACTTATTAGAATTATAAATTGTTATTTATATCGACATTTTAACAGCAATAACAATTTATAAAGATAAGTTAAAACTATTGGAGACCCCATTAAATGTAATACCAATTATTACAGAATATCAATGATGACTATTCACATTTATAATTTTTATTGCGGAAGCAGTAATACTAGTGAAGATAATAATATTATTACTATCGTCTATCATCATTATCATCATCATTATTTTCAGTACCGATATTAATTGTAGGTATCGGGTAGGTAATCGATTTCGGATTTTTGTTGTAAAATTAAACATATTTTTATTTATTCATTTTAATATAATACACAATCTCCACGTAAGCACAATAAAGATATAGTGTTATTTAAGAATTTTAGGCATGAATAGTTAGATCAAGAATCCACCTATACTTATATACTCAGTGTAAATAGAGCTGCTGCAGCTAGACGAATTTCGAACCGGTTGCATGTCTTGTACATTGATACATGTTGATTCACCAAGTATGCTTACCTTTTATTCTTCTTCAGTAATACAGTTATTTAAAATATGGTTTAATATAGTTTTTTCAATTTTTTAATTATACTTGAAGACCATTTTTTCGGATTCTTGAGATTGTTTGTACTACCTAAGGATTTATTTGTACTATACCTGTGGAGATACAAACTTATGTTTTTCCAAAGACAACCTCCTTTTTATATAGTAATTTATTTAGTCGATAATTTTCCTGAAAATGTGGACGTACAAAATAAAAATTTAAACTAATAGAGTATTTAAGTTACTTATCATTGTGTCAAAGGATAATAGGTCCATGTTTTGGATGATACAAGGGCCATAAACTATCATATATCTCTGGTAATTTGAAAATTTTAGTAATTTATATTAATCATTCAATATATAATATTTATAAAAATAATCCGACTATAAATAAATTTAAGTATTTAGTTAATTCTAAATCAATTTTATATTATTTTGTATTTTTGTATAATACATTTTAAGGTCTAAGTATTATCTTTAATATAATATATTATAATATAATATAATATAATATAGTCCAAATTTTGAATTAGGCATTTCAACATTTTTATAAAAAAGAAATCCACTACATAGTTTATAGAAAAAAGGGGTTTCTCATTAGAAAACTCAACATTTGTATCGCCACAGAATAGGCCTCATAAGATGTACGAAAAATACCCAAGAATTTGAAAATAATATGGTCTCTCATTATATTTTAAAATTCAAAAAACCGGAATTTGAATAAACTCATTATTACATTTAAAAAATGGTATTGAGCATGCTTGGTGAATCACTCTGTATATATTTTATGACTATAGCCTAACGGGTAACACAATGAATCGGTTATTTTCATAGTATATAATTGTAATTATAGTGTACACCCTGGCCTACGCATACAGAGTGATTCATTTAACTGACTACACGCATTTTCCATGAGTGCCCAACGTATAAAAATCCTTGGTAAAATATCGTTACGCAAAAGTCATATATTTTCAACGTGATGCAGACGGTGAGGTCGTTTAAATAGCGTATTATCTATGTTGACTGATATTATAATGTGTGCCGTGTGTATATAATAATATGCACTCACTTGCTGCCGATGTTCCGCGCTTATCACAATTATTCTCGGCGCGTTGACGCACGAAACGACGACGTACACTGTACACATATTATTATATAATGATAATAATAATATAAAGGTATACATGTACATCGTACAGATTTTAAAACGATTTAATAATATTACAATATCATAGAATATAATATCATTATATATTTTCGTTGTTCTTGTCCCTAGTACCTAATATTATAAAATTTTTTTGTTTTTTTAGTAGGTGTCAACATAGCGTGACTCGATCAATGTTTTAATTTGTAAATAGTAAATAGGTACATAATATTATATTAACAATTTATATCGCCCTTGCGGCCTATCATTTACTCTTACATTTCGCACTATATGTGTTGGTAAATCCACCACTTTTGACTTTTGATTTCCAGACAGTGAGTTGTGACGCGTGTATACATATTATGTATATGATGAAGTAGAATACTTTAATAAATACATGTTAATGTATGAATATCGGATAAACGAATGTTTTTTTTTTTCATATACATAATTCTCGACTAATATTAGCATTATGTTAACATTAAAAGTGTTGATGATTGAAGTGAAGTGGCTGCCAAGTGACACCCTCTCGAAATTTGTAGTGCTCCCCTCCGTTCAGTTGAACTTAAAATGTTTATAAAAAAAAAGTATCTCTCGTGATTTTCCTAAACATCTTTAGCAATGTAAATTTCTATTACATTTGCATGCGCCTTTATAATGCCCTTTCCATATCAAGCACTAATTATAGTAGATATTATACTGTTTTGAAACCATGTACAATGTACATACCTCTCGGCTCTCGATTACCATTTAAAGCACTTTGGTTGGCCTGTGTTTCTAATAACAGTGTTATGACTTATATCGTGTATTAAAATCTGCTGTAACCCCGATACTTTTGAAAACCGTAGTTGTTTAACCCATAAATAAATTGTAAAATAATTATAGATCCCTCGTATAAACACTAACGTATAATACAACTAAGCGATGCGCAATATTGGGAGGTCAATATAATCTACTCCATCACGTTATCATGATTAATGCGATGATCACACGGAATCCTAAAATCAAATTTATTACTCACTTTCCACCCCCTAGAATAATTATGATGATATAGTGTTGAAAAATATTTATGTACACTGTACAATAATATGTATGCATATTCGTTAGTTTATTCATTTATTACATCTTAAGTGATTATAAATAATATGTATTTATATATACATATACATAAATATATGTATATATTTTTTTTTTTAATTCTAAGCATAGCGAATGAATGTAGGTTTGTATTCACAATGTTGTGTTTTTTTTTCTGCCATTACATTTGGAGTTAATACAAATGATCCGATTTTTGATAGCAGCATTTTTTCTAATAGGAAAATGAATGTAGTTTTTGTATTTAGAAGATCAAAATTTAATATTCTCAATAATTTGTGAATGCACCGGAAGAAAAAAATAAAAGAATAATGGCATTTTTACACAAAATCAATATTATTTTTTTGGTGTGACACAAAAGCTAATAACCTTAGACACTTGAAATGTTCACTAAATATATTTTATATTAGCTTTTGTCATGCATGAGAAATATTTTGAATTTTTTTGAGCTATTTATAGTGATGAGAAATTTTCGAATTATGTAAATTTTTTTAAAATTGTTGTCGATAAAACTGTTTTACTTTGGAAAAAAGCTTGAAAATCTATAGTGAGGGGTATAGGTTACTTTAATAAAAGTTCAAAAATGTTAAAAATACATTGACACGATTAATGTTAATTTTATATGCATTTAAAGTTCAAATTTTCCAACACCTACTTATAAACTGTCCATCTCTCTCCATCCCAAGATCTCAGCTAAAGAATCTCTTTTCCACCTCTGGAATTAATTGTTCCCTCATTGACGCTCTTTCAACCGACAATGTTAACATAATAAAACATATACTAAATTTTATTCTGCAATCAGGCCTCCGAATTTAAGAGTGTGAGCTTTACCAACTATATTAATCCACATTAATGTACATAATTGTCGAGATATTATAATGTAATGTTAAAATCTCATTAATAAAAAAAAAAAGTTCAAATTTTGACAAAAATTCATCCAAATCCTGAACATTTGCAATTTATTTTTCAGTTTTAAGTTTAATTTTATAACTTACATAAGAAATTTTAATAAAAGATTTCCAACTAGTTATTCTACCTTTATCAAAATAAAGAGTTAACTTGAATACAGTCCAATCAATGATACTTAATTCATTTTTTTATAAGCGTTTGGTTCTAAATTTTTTACGTTATTTGTTAATCACTGTTTTTTAAATACCTATTAAAATTGATTATTTATAAATGTATACCCATCGTCTCCGCTTAGAATTTTTTTTCGTGTACAATGATTTATCTTTGAATTCAAATCCAACATATCCCTTACAACAACATACTCGACACTAAATTACTGTACAATATATAGCGGTACTCATTTATTGCTAGATCTGCTAAAAATGTGTTTAATATTTCTATAATATGATCGTTAAAAAAATTGACCTCGGATAATCTAGTAGAACACACCAAAATAATTAATACGACTTTTAATTTGTTTCCTAAATACTTCTACATAGGTAGGTATACTATACATGTCTCGTGCTATATTTTAATGTTTATTAATAGATGCTTTCCCCACCAAGTCAACCACCGGGTTCGGCTTTCGGAACAAAGCCACGCCCGTACATTCAAGTCAGCCGCCCAGTACCGCTCTTATTCTGGATAGTGTATAGGTACATATTATAATATTTAATAATAATTGCTTCAACAATTGAAATTATTTTAAACATATTAGATACCTATTAGATATTAATATCTAGGCTGGATTATATATATTTCCATAATATAAATAACAGTAATTACTAGTTAGTAATGCCGTAATGGTGTTCTACGATATAAATATTAATATATTATAGACGACTGCTACAATACCTATGTTGTATTTCATTAATTGTTAAAGGTTATAACTCAATTATTTTTTTAGTTTTTACAACTAGGTACGTCCAGTTATTAAATATTCACTATTCAGTATTCACATAATGTGTATATATGATTATTATGTATTATAAAATATGCATGTATACAACACATAAGATATTATAAAAATATATACTTAGGTTTTCTTTTAGACAAAAGGTTATTTACCTTTATACGTATGCTTGTTAGGTTAGGTCAGATTAGGATTTAGGAATATATTACGCATACATCAATTTACATTGTACAATATACTATATGTCTATTTACAAATATAAATGTTTGTATACAAAATATATTGTATATTATAATGTAGGTACCTACATAGTATACCATTTCTTTATAGAATATAAAATATTTTGAGATAAAACTGGAGACTAAAATCATTGTACAGAAATATGCAAAACAAAAATGTCAATGGATGAGTAAAATATAAATTTTTAACCACAACAGTATTATTGAAATGTATAGATTAGAATAGTGTTACTTTTGAACAATAATAAAACATATTTCAAACCCTATTACCAAGCTAGCAAATTTCTTGAAATTAATCAAGTTAGTTAGATACGAATACTCTCTCCGAAAAGTAGGTTAGTAGGTACTAATGTTCTAAGTACTATGTTGATGAAGTCGTGACTTCAAATTTTTTTGTACATTTTTATTAAACACTCAATCTAATCGCATAAAATGTAATACATAACTAAACATAACTATTGATTTGGACTGCATTGAGTAATAAGTCATAACTACCAATAACATTTTACCTATATAACTTACCTATACATTTTTCGGGTCCTTTACTTTAAGGTCATAAAACCCGATATGTTACTACAACCGTTGTCATTATAAACGATTTCTACCCAAGTACTTATATTTTGAATTTTCTACACACAGGTCGTAAATGCGTGTCCGAATTGTGTTGTGATTCGTATATTAACTGTCTTTTTTTCACAACACATGTCGGGTACGATGTGCATTATAATTTGAATGTGATCATTTTTGAAAATGTTATAAAATCCAATTTGTTTTATATATAGCATGAATTACATACGTGGTTACATATAATAATAGTATGTTGTCAAATGGTTTTACGTTCCCTGCTATCATCTCAGAGGAATGAAAAACTAATTATTTTTATTTTACTGACATTTAATTGTTCGTTATCCCTTGTATAGTTGTATGTGCACCTAAGAATGCTTAAAAATTAAATTAAAAAAACATTAGAGAGAACTATTCATATTGTTTCGTTCTAATTTTTAAAAGAAACATAAAGTGAATTATTTTAGTATATACTGTATATTCCACACAATTCGATTAGGTATTGACAATTATTTCAATAGCAGCAATATAACTTTATTTGCCGAACAGACCCGATCATATAATTACACTCGTGAAACCAAGAGGAATTATTATTTTTAATTAGGTAAGTACTTATATTTATTATTATTTTCATAGTTAGCCATTATTTACATGAATAGTTAGATATGGATGTTATCGGATTATTTAAATTATATTCTAATTTAAAGTCACTTCCAACAGTTTGAAATAGGGGTTAATCATATTATAACTTATTGTTTACAAACAAACTAACTAACCATAATATAATAAATCGGTACCTTATCAATTTATTGTTATAATTGATTTTAAATTTAATTTATTATGGACCACGAACCAGTAATCACGTGAGACCTAATAATCGTAATTTGTGGTATATATGTAGATTGTAGGTACACCAATTTTATACCTTCAGCGTTTTTATTTAACATATTGTATTGTCGACGTGACATTGTTTATCAATAATCGTACAATAAATTATAAAAAAACTCACTAATAATTAATAAGTAATAGAATACTATGTATTATACATTTATACCTACTTATATAGTTATATAATATATTATCTTACATCATGATCAGCTAACAAAATCTAATTAAATTCAAGTTAACATAATTTAAAAACCAAGTGTGATTACTCTGGATAATACGAGGAGGTTTTTTATCTCATGCTTCTGATTTATAACTCTCCGATTCTTGTATTCGACAAAAGTATTTTTCCTATTTTAGTAAAAGCTCAAATAACATTGTTCTTTTAAAAAAAAACTCCCGTCAAAGGTTCAAGTTTGTTTTTAATGGTTTTTGTATGAGGTTGGGGTATTTTGTTATATTATAATAAAAATCACGTGTAATATTTCAGATATTTAGTTTAAAACTATGTGCATATAATAAGATACAGATAAGACAAATATTGTAAAATGAGAAAAATGACTACCTAAGAATAACGAATGAAAATAATACTATCAACAATAAAAAAAAATGCAAAAAATGAAGATTGAACATCATATTAAATATCTGCCGCTTAAAATTTGACATTTTCAGTAATAAGCTGTATATTACATACGTATAGCAGGTAGTATTCAGAATTCTTTCCCATGTGAAAAAATCGTATTTTATTAAACAGGTTCAATTTTATTAGTTTTCATTATACTTCAATCGTCTCTAATCCACGTGTTCGTGGTTCTGGTTACAAAACAGGATGTTGAAAAAATTTTGAAAAAAAAAACTGAAAAGCGAATTTAATATTAATATTGTTATAACTTATAAAGTATAACGCTGCATGATGAGCGTGACATTCAGAGTTGCTGACAAAAATGTCTGTGAACTATTCAAGTATCTACTTATCATTTGTGGATAGGTTTTTACTTTCTCATATTATATCTAGAATTATCAAACTATGGTTGTGCCTTTATGTATACAAATCGTATTGTACTATTGTGTTTTATATTTCCTGAGCATGGTCGATTCCGTGTGATCGGGATTTTCGTCGCTTGCATAAGGTAACTCGTTTGTATCACCGCACCAAATGCTGCACACACTAGATTAATAAAAAAAAACATGTCACACAAATCGATATTTTATTTGGCGAATCTAACTGAACAATGAAATGCATAAATAATAAATGTTCCGAAAAAAAAAATGTTATATAGAGGTGAACATAATAATATAGGTACTTAGCTGCCTACCGCAGGCTAATACACTCCCAGAGCTTAGACGAATTTGTTGGGATATACAGCATAATATTATATAACAATATACGAATG
>WHPZ01575729.1:0-12703 GCA_016617965.1 Macrosiphum rosae | reverse complement strand
ACTCACCCGACAACAGTATCAGTCGCGCCGACGTCGAGTCTTGGCCCAGTTCGTTGAAAGCTGTGCACGTGTATAGTCCTTCGTGCAGCGGACTCGCAGTGGATATGTCGAGGCGAGCAGTATCGCCGTCGACCAGCTGAGACTTAATGTGTTGGCCCAATCTCACCAACTGGCCAGGAACGGGCGGGAGGGGTTGGTCGAAAACAAAATAGACAGTAATTACAATTTTATTTAAGAGTATATGTTCTCAGCACATGCTCATGTAACATAAACTGTTAGGTATTGAACAGTTGCAGTAGCGAACGTTTCAGGTAAAGTATACACATACTTTGCCGTCTTTTTGCCATCTAATGTCCGTCTCTTGAGTGATGTTCAACTTGCACTCAAACGAAACGCTGTCGTTCTCCCGGCACTCGATGTCGACCAGCCCTCGACTTATTCTCGGTAACCTTTCCACCGTTCTAAACACACACGGACAGACATAATAATATTAGGTATTGTCAAATGTTGTATATTCTAACGGCGGGTATATTATTTCGAACAATCGAAGACTCGGTAGTGTAAAATACTACATTATTATAGTAACGTTACGTGATGCAACTTACGCGTGGTTGGTCCCATTTTCCATTTTTTTCTTGCAGTGTCCTGGAGAAAATTAAAAAAAAAAAAAAAAATGAATATGCATCGTTCGGTGACGCGTTTCAGTATCGCGATAGAAACGACGTGTGTACGCAGAGTGTATAATGAAGGACAGTAGTATGCGAAGATTCGCTTCCGTAATTTGGTTTGACCTATTATAATAGTATTATACTGTCTGAAATTTAAGTATTCTCGGTGAATCACATCGTGACGTATATAGTAGCTATACATAACTATTATATTTTCTCGTCGCGGGTAGTCGGTTACGACGTCAAGATTGTTTTACTAATATTTCGAATCGGTGACGTCATGAATACAATACAATAATAATAATATCGCGTTAATTGTACGAGCGTTCTATGAAAATAATAGATATTACTTATAATATGAGTATAATATATAGCTACGACTGACCTGTCGAGTAGACTTGGAGAGATATTAGCGCTTTGATCTGTCCATGCGGATTGGCGGCCAGTAGCGTGTACGTCCCCGTATGTGTCAGTTTGGCGTGAGGAATTTTCAGCTGATAACGATTTCCGTTAGATACGCACAAAAACTCTGAATTGTCACGATAATATTCCGGCTGTGAAAAAAAATTTAAATCACACGAGATTAATCTAAGTGAAATAAAAACCGAACAATATAATATTATATGGTATTATCTACTATAGAAATAAAAAAAAAAAATGCGGCTAAAGACATAATTTAATAAAATTATTAATGACGACGACGGTCCGACCAGGCCCGAGGTCCACGCGTGACTGTGATCGTATGCGCGTTCGCACACTGACGTGTATCGTTACTGCCATACAATATTATTATTATTATTATTATTATTATTATTTTAGAGCGGTTGATCGTTATACTTACTGTTAACATTAAACGAAGTCAATTTTTATTTTATTATTACTGCTTCTGAAAAACATCTACCTAGGGAGTATTCAAACTTTTTTTATCTAGAAACGTTTCATTACATTTAACCGAAATATAAAATGTTCAATTGATTATTGATTATTAATAGGCGATTTCGAGCTTACACCTGTAATCTGTATTTTAGATAATAAACTATATTTAGTAAGGTATGAATTGAATATACTTGTTTTCAATCTACTCGGACCAACTAAAACAGATAAGATAGGTAATTGTATAATATTATGTGTCATGATGAAAATTCCACACGGACGTTGTGCATTATATTTCACTATTACGTTATTGCTTATTAGCCGCATATACCAATATCAGCAGATACCACGGCTAAGAGTTAGGAGCTGCAAATATTTTAGGAAAAGGAATTTTTTTGCATTTGTATATTAACAAAGAAAAAAAACATACAAATAATGTGTCGTACAACTGTTGTTGAACATAATATAGTCACATATTGATATATTATTAATTATGTATGTTAACCAATGTGTTTACTGTATCAAAGTATTACTGATTATCTACTATATGTATACCTACAGATTACAGATTGTAAACGTCATACTGTTTTTTGAACAATAATAAAAAAAAATATCAATTATATATTTCGAGCTGTCAGTAAGTTGTTATAATAATATGTGATAGTATTTTAACAATATATTCAGTCAATCGAAAACAGTATAACAGCCAACATTTAGCTGTTGACGTGCGGGCGGTAGATACCTATACACTTACAGAATACAGAAGACGCGCTCATTATAATATATTATAGGAAAACCGCAAATCGATATATCATACAATTATTACAATGATTATGATATAATAATAATAATATAGAAATATCCTCGACGGTGGTTACGAAAAACGAGTGGGCCGTGTGTCGTGTATACTCGTGTGCGTTTTATCGGAGAAGAGGACGTCTTGTCCGCCAATATGGACATGATATTGTGTATGATAAAATATAATAATATACATACAATAATGTCGCACGCACTCGATATCGTCACACTTTAAATATTATTATCCATTATAACCACGCGATTGTCCTTATTGTCCACGCGACGATGCAATAATATCAATTGCGCTACAAAAGTACATAATACTAATTATTATCGTTGTATAATGATGTATTACTCGCGAAACGAGCAGAAATAATTTCCTCCTCACAGCTGACATGACTGTCGTATAACGTTTTTCCTCTATTTTTTTATTTTAAAAATATTTTATCTCGTCTCCGTGGTCGTTCGGGGAAAAAAAAAAACTATAGGACTATATGAGTCAGGTGTCCTGCACTTAATTGTCGAGAGAGAGAGAGAGAGAGAGAGTGAGAGAGGTTTATCCGTTCTAACGGTACACGACCGAAGCGATAAGAACTGGAATAAACGTGTGTGTGCGTGTGCAGTAGTAAATGCGCTCGGAGAACATTGATCGAAAATTCCTCTGAGAAATTAGTTCGAAAACGTATATTATTATGACGACCAGAGCTAGACATTATTTTTTATTATCGTCGTGCACGGGACACGGAATGGATTCGAATCGCTTTTGTACGATAAAATAACCATATGGCGATAGTTTAATGCATATTTGTATTATTACCGCAAGTACCTGCAACGTGGTACCTAACAAGTACCTAACCCGACGTGATATTATTATTATGTCGGCAGCATAAACACTAACGCGTGTATTATTATATTATTATTATAAAACACGAACGACGAGCGTGAAATTCGCGCAAACAATATTCGGACATAGTACGACGCGTCGTAGTTCTGAGCACCACTTGCCAGCTTAGCCGTTCGCACCGATTTGTTCTTTATATGGAGTGAAAGCCGCCTCATCCAAGGCAGACATATAATAATATTATATATTTTATCCCGGCAAACAGCACAGTATGGTCGAAACGCCGCCGTAGTGGAGAAACGTTATTTTATACATGTGGTTTTTTTTTTTTAGTTTGTTATTATTATTATTATCACAGTCGTCGTCTCTGTTGATGTTATTGTTGTTGTCATAATAATAATATCATTATTCATCAATAGGGACCTTTTCGTTTCGTAGATATCGGCGGCGGTGGCGCCTCCCGACCTCCAGTCACAATATTATTATTATGGGCGCCACCGCCAAAAAAGACTCATCGCGGGGAGGCCTCATGATCGGCGATTTTTGGGAGTCGTCAAATTCTGAAATCTTCCGTGTTATAATGTTATAATACGATAATATTGCCACACGAACCGATGAGACCCGTCGCGTCGTAAAAGTTATATTCAAATCGTCGTCGTTTTTATATATTATATTATTACGTGTACTGCGGTTACGACAATAATATAACATATAATAATAATATAATACCTATGATACGACCACCCGTAAGGATTACACGCGTAGCGTCACGTTTGTCTTATTATTTTTTTTTCGTGTTAAATAATATTATACCTATTAGTGCTGTTCGATATAATCGTGTATATCTGATGCTACGAACTAATAACATTATGAATCACCACACATAGTGTGCCTCATAGAGATCGGTAAGAGTGGTAATTTTACTCCACACAGCTTTCAAATGACGTACGTTAACTTCGTGTGTTTTTAAAAAAAAATTAAAATGTAAGACCGAAAAACTGTGCTTACGAAGTTTTATGTGCGGTAGCTGCAGGTGTGTACTTTTGCGAGCAAGTACGTTTAGGTGTTTAGCGGAATAAAAAAATACTGGAACGACTGCTAATGTCTTTCGATAAAAATACCTAATTATACGGAAAATATTAATATACTGTTCATAAAATAATTGTACACATCATCGTGTTATGTACGTGTGTATTATTATGTGTTTTACGCAATTATAGAATAATAAATTGTAACTTAGGTTACTATTAAAGTGATTTAATTGTATACAAAATCAAATTAAAAAAATTATGTCACTTGATATATAATCATCATTAGTATTGTTATAAACACCCAATATTCAAAGCATATTATAAACTACACGATTTCAGTGTACAAAATACAAAATAATATGCAGTTGCAGTACTGCAGTCCTGTTTAGTGAATAAATATTTATAGCGGATTTTTTTATAGAAGTCATAGTAAGAAATAATTTAATGGTGTTGTGTTGAAGTGACAATTGTATTGAAATTATATTTTCCAAAATAAATATTAAAATAATTCAACTATATAGGTTCTTTTATAATATTATGAAATCTTAAACCATCCTACTTATCATCGATATGAAAAATTGATTTTGCAAAATAAGTTCCAGTCACTGAAGTAGCGAAATCCATTTTTCGTATGTGAGATCGAAACATTTCTAATGAAATACAGAAATCTAAGCACATTATATAATATTATGTATCTATTGCAAAGCAAATATATTCTTAGTAGAAAATAACACGCATTATGCTC
Source organism: Macrosiphum rosae (assembly GCA_016617965.1). Taxonomy (NCBI): domain Eukaryota; kingdom Metazoa; phylum Arthropoda; class Insecta; order Hemiptera; family Aphididae; genus Macrosiphum; species Macrosiphum rosae. The sequence continues at coordinate 7,747 of WHPZ01575729.1, read as the reverse complement.
TCAAATAAGTGGCAAATTATATAATTTATCAAGACAACCAAATAATAACAGAGAATATTACTACATTTTAAATACCTATATGTGGTTCGCGTAAACAACATATTCTGCTATTGGAAGAATTTAAGATACCAAATGAACAAAATATTATTTATATAAGTAATTATATGATAAGTACCCGCGAGTACAATATTATGTGAAATTGTGTAAACATCAAAAAATATACATTATATAGTGATGGCATTATTACGATTTTAATATAAACTGTAAGCGCCTTACAAGACGTATCACAGTGTGCAGATTGGTTGGTCAAAACCAAACTGTATTACAATTTTAATGGTAAATTAAGGTATATTAAGTAATTTGGATAACCCTAAAATCTGCACTAGTTTTAAACAGGCGTAGAGAGGGGGGAAATAATTGTTTACTTACAATTTTTTACTAATTACTCTAAGTAATACACTGTACACCTACGTATATCCATATAGTCGTTTAATGGAGACATGCTATATAATATTATGTTTTCCTCTCAATTTAAACAATTACAGTACAGGCCGTTATTATCGACTCTTATTTAACGAACAATGATACTATAATATGATAATCATCCATCACGAATGGTGTCACTTGGTCACTTGGTCACTTAGGTTACCTTTATTATTGTAAGTCTCCAAGGAATAGTAGTAGTTGATGATTATGTCCGCTGTAAATTCAGCCCCGATAAAATAACGTGTAATCCATATCAAAGACATCTGCATGTAACAAATAATGAATCTTACGATGTACCTATACCGTACCGAAAGCGTTTGTAATAGTTATCCAAATTTTCGTACTACACACATAGTCCCAAATCGGTCAAATCTAAATTATTTCTAGATAAACACTAAAGTATACTATATACCACCGTTCACTACTAAGCTGATAACAATAAAAATAGCTACTCCTAATGACAATTAATAATAATAACTATACGATACAACGACGTAACAACACAAAATATTGTTTATTGCGTGTCTGTGTAGTAGATAATAATTAAAATATGGTTTGGCAAAAAACCATTAAAATATTTAAAAAAAAGTGAAGATATAAAATTATACATAACATTATTATAAAGGTTTTATTAGAATAACACACTTATAAATTTCGTACTACACGCACAATTTTAGGGACTGTTATTGGGAATACAAAAAACAAATTTTATACAGATACTTAATTTGTATAATCTATCTGCGGAATGAAAATAAAAAACCAAACAGTTGCGTCATATATTATAACAACGTTACGAAAATTACAAAGAGTATATTATTTGACCGAGAGAAATATTTTTAGTACGATAAAAAAACCTTTTGACGAATAAAAATAACAGTAACTATAGTAAAAAGTTGACTTATATGCTACGGGAAATGGACTTAACCATCGTTTTCTGATAATACGACGGTGGTGCAGTCGGGCGAGGCATGTCTGAAAGCACTGAAATCGGTCGTCAAGTCACGTCGACCCATATATTATAATTGTATGCGATCCGTTGATAGATCGATCCATATGACACTCGAGGCGATAATAATTATAATAATAATAATAATAGCGATCGGTCATCCGGGAACGAAAACGCTTGAAAATCATCCCGTAGCTACTGCTTACACATTAAAACAGAAAATTGTGCTGCCGACAATCATATTATATCACATTAAATATTACATTCGATATCATTATCAACGAATATTACACGTTTATATCATATTATAATAATTGCGATTATGATGAATACTATATAATTTATATTGTATAATATTATTATACAACCCCATTAAACTAACGATATTGTTATAAGCCCTCTATATGGCAGTTTGGCAGTAGTTATAATATATTATAGGTACTATATACGTATTACAATACCAATGATATACGCTACTTATAGAGCGTTTTTCCTCGGCTTATACACCTACGGGGTATGCTTATCATTCGCATGATTTATAACCACACGTCTTATATATACGTCAATGCCTATTAAAATAGACAATAGTATTACTGTTGTCGTTTCAGCACACAAAATCGCGACGTTAAACGTTAATAACCGTTATAATGGGACGACGATTTATATATAATATAATAATAATATGTACCTATAGGGTAAAGTTTCTATTGCATTTTGGAATACTTGGATTATCGGCACCGATCCATAATATTATGTAGGTGTTACGTACGATTATACTACACATATTAGCTATTCCTGTACACAATATATACTATTGTTATGTATTATTGTTCGGGGAAATAAATTATTAAATTATTTTAAAAGTTTAATGTCATAATATTACATAAGTACTACAATACGTCTGTTTCACAAGACGCTCCTCCCATATTAAAATCCAAGTTTTTTATATATATATTATCAGTAAATTGTAATTTTCATTGAATTAGCAACAAAAAAAAATATTGAAGAAAATAAGACGATAGGTAGACAAAATAGCTACATAAGAACTCAACCTGCATATTCTCTGCGATTATCTTATTTGTTTGAGTAATATATTACGTTATATACCGTCGACACGTTCAAATATTCAAAATAGGAAATGATATTACGAATATTATGTACACGGTTAGGTTAGGTGTGCCCAGGCAGAACACGTTTGGGCACTTAATCAAACATTTACCCGAAAATTGTAAACACATTTGTGCAAAATTATAAAAGACACGTTTGGGCGCAAAACTATAACTACAAGTACCTATTTATAAAATAAAAACAGAATTATATAAAAAGGTACCTATCTACAAAAATGAAAAAATTACGAATCCATAGAAAACAATTTAATAACATTTCGCTACAAAAAAATAAATAATTATTTATAAAATAATAAATAGAAAATTTCGCAAATTGATTTAAATACATGGAATTATAAAAAAAATTAGTACAACATTTTGGACAAAATAAATAAACAGTAAATATCACTTTTTATCTCAACTCACAAGTACCAAAAATATAATAATAGTAGCTATAAATTAAAAAGCTATCAACTAATAAAAGTACAGACATATATTTTTTGGAAAACTATTGACTATTGAACTATTAACGTTGTGTCTTCTGGGTAACGCTAATAGTCTCAGAATTATATGCGCCAAAACGTACTAATATTATATATGGGTCAAAACTTTTTAATTCGTCGGGAATTATTACTCCCAAACACGCTTACGTAAATACAATTACGGTTTATGACGATCGGGTTTCATCCGACTTTTTAGTCGACACCGACCGACTGACTGACTGACGGATGGACGGGAGACCTGTCGAACGGGTAACCGCGATATCGGCCTTGCAAGGACGCGAGCACACTCGATGACTAATGCACGTATATAATAATATTATTATATATTTATATCATGAGATCGACATCGGATAGTGGGTACGCACTACTCGTTGCACACACACGCGCACTTGTTATATTATTATGTTTAATAAATCGTCGAAAACCGTCGGGTTAAGTAATAATCCGCGACGGCATCTCAGATACACATATAATATTATATTATAATATGTAGGTACCTAAGTGAATAGCATAAATTGCGAGTTTTCAGAGTGACGCCCGGCGATCGTTGAAAGGATATCGCGGTATCGACACTGCAGTATATTGTTATTATAAGCTACCTGTTGTACAGCCAGCTGTTATCGTCCGTGACGACTTGCTCAGAGTATACGCCGGCGATTCGCGTGTGCGATATTTTGCAACGTTTATTTTCGGCGCCAGTTTGTCCAAATAAGGACGTAAAGAGAAAAAAAAATATGATACCCGTGCGAGGCGGCTGCGGCGGCGGCGGCGGCGGCGATCGTCGCGTGTCTTATTTAATATTTTCATAATATATTATACCGTACTCGCTACAACGATATTGATTACGATATAATTAATATTGGTGGCAGTTGTATAATATTAATTTTGTATAGTTTTTATCGTTGTCAATGTTCATATTATTATTATAATACACATGGCCGAATCACGTGATTTATGGCGGCGTCCGGAACGATGTATGTGTTGTTTTACTGCCCGTCGATCCTACCCCCTGCACCGCCCACCGCTGTAATTTCGGGTTACATGCCATCGTGGTGCTAATGCTAAACAGCTGATAAACACCGTCGTAATTACACCACCGAACAAACCGTTAAGAAACAATAATGTGCTCGTAAACCGCTATGGGATGTAGGTATGTGGTAATTGATTTTTTATACTCGTACATATTGTACATAAAATCATTCAAGCCCCGAATTGTTATCGTACCTATATTGTAAGCCTATAAGACGTATTAAAGTACCTACATATACACATAGTCCATATAGCGTAGTAATGACGCAGGATTAACGATACACATAATAATAATGCATAGAGTAATATGTACACACAGACTCAAAGTAGGTACGACAACGACTCAACCGATAACATTTTTGAAAAAAATTCCATTCATTCAAAATACACGACGCGATATTGCTGCAGGTGTATAATAATAACCGGCGCACGTTTTTACAGTCGTAATGTTATTTATTATTTGCCATTTGGGTACATATTTTGTATTTATAATTGATTCGCCGTGTGGCCGTACAGAATCGCCAGACACAAAGTCCCGGTAAAGAGATAGAGCAAAATATTATCATTAATGAAAATGTTTCGGTATACACAGTCAGGCGTGCGTGTACCAAGTATACCTGGTATGCCGTACAATATAAGATCGCCCGCAGTATCGCCAGACGCCAGAGCAGCAATAAACAATAAATTATTGTGTTGTGCGTGCGCGGTAACACAACAACGGTATGACATTTTATAGTATAACGTGATTTATCTCAAGTAAAAACACCTAATGAAAACACTTGCGATACGCACACGGTAATAACGATAAAAATGTAATGGACTTTTACTCAAAACGTAGTCAGTCTCTTAACACGGTGCCGAGAAGCGTTAAGACTATATTATTATTAACTTGCGTCGATTTCATTTCGAGAAATAGTAATAATTGTAAAAAGACCTAATTCTTACGCGGCACGTCGTCATCTATGTCCGAAACAATAAAATAATTCGGCACGATAAGACCATAAAAACGAAATCTTCGATTTCCAAACATCAGACCGACTACATAATATTATCACACCTATCATGTAATACGTACCTATATTATAGGTAGTTGATCGCGGGTGAGAGCATAAAAAATATACGACACTATCATTAGATAATAGTGCTTTAAAATACAGCGCACTGACGGTTTTGGAAACTTTTTCGAAAGTATAGCACACACATCGAATAGAGTCATACGCTATAGTTCAATGCCACACGTGCTTACTTCATTGTGTGCAATAATATGTATAATCATTTACGTATTATATACACCTAGGCACACACACACACACACACACTCGCTTGATGTATTTATCCTCACGTCGTTTACACATTTCGCTAAGCTATACGAAAATAATAATATAATAACGGCCATTCAACGTCCGAATCGTTAAATTGAATAATTTCGGCTAGTAGGTCACATTTAAAATTTTTTTCATAAACAAACTTACAATGTCAAACTCCGTGCCGCGGCGGCCTGCTGCAGTGACGCGGCCGCGCGGCTTATTTTTCAGCGTTATCTTTTTAAGTATAAAAACGGTTTTTTTTTTTTTTCATTTCACATTATATTATTATTATGTCCAATCATCAAGGATTTGCTGTAGTCTTACCATAACGAAAAACACTATTACGCTGTGGGATAGTTTTTTTTTTTTTACTCTCCGACCATTATTATTATAACGTTCAACGGTCTCACGATAAGTGCCGGCAAGGTCAGGCACACGTCATGTATGTATATAATAATATTGTCGTATACCATATAGTAATACGGATTCACTTAATCGCAACTGACGCGGGTTAACTATGCAGCGGTCTGCGATGAATATCGCCGCGTCCATAAATCATCGGCCAATCGTACTATAATAAATATACACACTTGAATAGTATAAAACCGCGTGCATACGAATATATATAATATTATTTTTTATATATAGTTGCGGGGTTATTGTTACACGACCGCGGAGGGACGATCCTGTATAGAGGAACCTATATACCTACCTAATTCATGTCTGACATCGATGCAAACGATAATAATATAATAATATGATGATGATGATGATAAAGTCGCTGTACGCGCTTGGTGTATGGGTACATCCCACGATATTATCACAAGCCAACAACCCCGTGGGGATGATTTTTTAGATATCCACTCGGTGATGAGTTATGGACATAGTGTAATTAGTTTATTACACATTTTTAAAAAAAAAAATATATACCTATTTAATTAATCGTGTCTGATACGAAGAGTGTGATTTTTTTTTTTTAGCTGAAAAATCAAGGGAACGCAACGAATAATATTATTATATTGGCGACAAATTAGTATGCAATTATTGAGCTCGCGTGCCTGCGTGTCATACACTCCGCTTACCAGCCACTGCAGAAGATTGAATTGTGGTCACTGTACTAGTGCACTGTTGAAATCTAGCTTACTATATAAAGTATAAACAAAACCTTTGTTATAAGAATGCTCCGCGTTACTTTGTTATTATAACCTAACCTAACCTAACCTAACCTGCGTATATTTTTATTTAAACCCTAAATAAATAATATATAATATAATATCATAATACTACATCAGTACGCACCTGTCTAGATTTTCAAAATGAACACATTAAACGAATCCCGACAGTGTATGTTATTAAGATTTCGTTCAAAATAATATTATGTACTATTATTCAATACCGTATACATATATACTATATTATTGTAACACAATTTCACTGTGATAAATGATAATAATGGTTTCCATAAACTCGTGCGATGTAAGATAATAATTATTCCAATGCCAACAGCCGCATGACCTATATAATATATATAAATGATATAACGGAGTAATTAAATAATAGATTTTTAATTGAACGAGTTCGTCAATACCTATATTTCGATGATAATATGATATTAATATCAAATATCGGTTCAATAGATGTCGAAGAATTTAAATATGTTTCAAATCGTACGTTTTGATTGTCTACTAAATATTATAAAACTGTTAAATTTTTAATCACCCTCTTCGCCATAAACAGTAAACACATGACCAATAATTAATGATGTACATATATAATTTTAATGATCACCGGAGTTGTTGATATAAAGACATAGTTCAAACGTAAATTATTATGATTGTTTCCAAAAATAATACATGTCCATAATTATAAGTACCAACTACCAAATATTATCATTTATCAACAACAACTTATTGTGTGATTTAATTTAATTAAAACACAGATTTGATTATTACTGAACATTTTTACTAGATTTAGACGCTTTTATACAAGTTTTAGTGAACCCTACAAATTAAAAACACAAACAATCTTAATGAAGTTACAAAAAAAATTGTATTTGATATAATGATATATGTAGTTTTAATTAATTTTATTATATTTAGTATAAAAAAATATTTCAATAAACTAAAATAGAGATTTCCATTTTAAATTAACTAATTTATAAGTAATCATTTTAATAAAAATAATTAATTCATAATAGTATTTGCATATTGTTTAGGTTTGGTCCTCTTATCACTAACATTTCAATTATATTATATTTTATCATAGTAATAAATATTAAACTAAGATTCCATGTTCGGAATTTATATCGAACTTAATAAAATTAGGTACACAATCATTTTATCTGTAGTATTATTTATGTAAGCATATCTT
>WHPZ01575728.1:0-12721 GCA_016617965.1 Macrosiphum rosae | reverse complement strand
ACTCACCCGACAACAGTATCAGTCGCGCCGACGTCGAGTCTTGGCCCAGTTCGTTGAAAGCTGTGCACGTGTATAGTCCTTCGTGCAGCGGACTCGCAGTGGATATGTCGAGGCGAGCAGTATCGCCGTCGACCAGCTGAGACTTAATGTGTTGGCCCAATCTCACCAACTGGCCAGGAACGGGCGGGAGGGGTTGGTCGAAAACAAAATAGACAGTAATTACAATTTTATTTAAGAGTATATGTTCTCAGCACATGCTCATGTAACATAAACTGTTAGGTATTGAACAGTTGCAGTAGCGAACGTTTCAGGTAAAGTATACACATACTTTGCCGTCTTTTTGCCATCTAATGTCCGTCTCTTGAGTGATGTTCAACTTGCACTCAAACGAAACGCTGTCGTTCTCCCGGCACTCGATGTCGACCAGCCCTCGACTTATTCTCGGTAACCTTTCCACCGTTCTAAACACACACGGACAGACATAATAATATTAGGTATTGTCAAATGTTGTATATTCTAACGGCGGGTATATTATTTCGAACAATCGAAGACTCGGTAGTGTAAAATACTACATTATTATAGTAACGTTACGTGATGCAACTTACGCGTGGTTGGTCCCATTTTCCATTTTTTTCTTGCAGTGTCCTGGAGAAAATTAAAAAAAAAAAAAAAAATGAATATGCATCGTTCGGTGACGCGTTTCAGTATCGCGATAGAAACGACGTGTGTACGCAGAGTGTATAATGAAGGACAGTAGTATGCGAAGATTCGCTTCCGTAATTTGGTTTGACCTATTATAATAGTATTATACTGTCTGAAATTTAAGTATTCTCGGTGAATCACATCGTGACGTATATAGTAGCTATACATAACTATTATATTTTCTCGTCGCGGGTAGTCGGTTACGACGTCAAGATTGTTTTACTAATATTTCGAATCGGTGACGTCATGAATACAATACAATAATAATAATATCGCGTTAATTGTACGAGCGTTCTATGAAAATAATAGATATTACTTATAATATGAGTATAATATATAGCTACGACTGACCTGTCGAGTAGACTTGGAGAGATATTAGCGCTTTGATCTGTCCATGCGGATTGGCGGCCAGTAGCGTGTACGTCCCCGTATGTGTCAGTTTGGCGTGAGGAATTTTCAGCTGATAACGATTTCCGTTAGATACGCACAAAAACTCTGAATTGTCACGATAATATTCCGGCTGTGAAAAAAAATTTAAATCACACGAGATTAATCTAAGTGAAATAAAAACCGAACAATATAATATTATATGGTATTATCTACTATAGAAATAAAAAAAAAAAATGCGGCTAAAGACATAATTTAATAAAATTATTAATGACGACGACGGTCCGACCAGGCCCGAGGTCCACGCGTGACTGTGATCGTATGCGCGTTCGCACACTGACGTGTATCGTTACTGCCATACAATATTATTATTATTATTATTATTATTATTATTTTAGAGCGGTTGATCGTTATACTTACTGTTAACATTAAACGAAGTCAATTTTTATTTTATTATTACTGCTTCTGAAAAACATCTACCTAGGGAGTATTCAAACTTTTTTTATCTAGAAACGTTTCATTACATTTAACCGAAATATAAAATGTTCAATTGATTATTGATTATTAATAGGCGATTTCGAGCTTACACCTGTAATCTGTATTTTAGATAATAAACTATATTTAGTAAGGTATGAATTGAATATACTTGTTTTCAATCTACTCGGACCAACTAAAACAGATAAGATAGGTAATTGTATAATATTATGTGTCATGATGAAAATTCCACACGGACGTTGTGCATTATATTTCACTATTACGTTATTGCTTATTAGCCGCATATACCAATATCAGCAGATACCACGGCTAAGAGTTAGGAGCTGCAAATATTTTAGGAAAAGGAATTTTTTTGCATTTGTATATTAACAAAGAAAAAAAACATACAAATAATGTGTCGTACAACTGTTGTTGAACATAATATAGTCACATATTGATATATTATTAATTATGTATGTTAACCAATGTGTTTACTGTATCAAAGTATTACTGATTATCTACTATATGTATACCTACAGATTACAGATTGTAAACGTCATACTGTTTTTTGAACAATAATAAAAAAAAATATCAATTATATATTTCGAGCTGTCAGTAAGTTGTTATAATAATATGTGATAGTATTTTAACAATATATTCAGTCAATCGAAAACAGTATAACAGCCAACATTTAGCTGTTGACGTGCGGGCGGTAGATACCTATACACTTACAGAATACAGAAGACGCGCTCATTATAATATATTATAGGAAAACCGCAAATCGATATATCATACAATTATTACAATGATTATGATATAATAATAATAATATAGAAATATCCTCGACGGTGGTTACGAAAAACGAGTGGGCCGTGTGTCGTGTATACTCGTGTGCGTTTTATCGGAGAAGAGGACGTCTTGTCCGCCAATATGGACATGATATTGTGTATGATAAAATATAATAATATACATACAATAATGTCGCACGCACTCGATATCGTCACACTTTAAATATTATTATCCATTATAACCACGCGATTGTCCTTATTGTCCACGCGACGATGCAATAATATCAATTGCGCTACAAAAGTACATAATACTAATTATTATCGTTGTATAATGATGTATTACTCGCGAAACGAGCAGAAATAATTTCCTCCTCACAGCTGACATGACTGTCGTATAACGTTTTTCCTCTATTTTTTTATTTTAAAAATATTTTATCTCGTCTCCGTGGTCGTTCGGGGAAAAAAAAAAACTATAGGACTATATGAGTCAGGTGTCCTGCACTTAATTGTCGAGAGAGAGAGAGAGAGAGAGAGTGAGAGAGGTTTATCCGTTCTAACGGTACACGACCGAAGCGATAAGAACTGGAATAAACGTGTGTGTGCGTGTGCAGTAGTAAATGCGCTCGGAGAACATTGATCGAAAATTCCTCTGAGAAATTAGTTCGAAAACGTATATTATTATGACGACCAGAGCTAGACATTATTTTTTATTATCGTCGTGCACGGGACACGGAATGGATTCGAATCGCTTTTGTACGATAAAATAACCATATGGCGATAGTTTAATGCATATTTGTATTATTACCGCAAGTACCTGCAACGTGGTACCTAACAAGTACCTAACCCGACGTGATATTATTATTATGTCGGCAGCATAAACACTAACGCGTGTATTATTATATTATTATTATAAAACACGAACGACGAGCGTGAAATTCGCGCAAACAATATTCGGACATAGTACGACGCGTCGTAGTTCTGAGCACCACTTGCCAGCTTAGCCGTTCGCACCGATTTGTTCTTTATATGGAGTGAAAGCCGCCTCATCCAAGGCAGACATATAATAATATTATATATTTTATCCCGGCAAACAGCACAGTATGGTCGAAACGCCGCCGTAGTGGAGAAACGTTATTTTATACATGTGGTTTTTTTTTTTTAGTTTGTTATTATTATTATTATCACAGTCGTCGTCTCTGTTGATGTTATTGTTGTTGTCATAATAATAATATCATTATTCATCAATAGGGACCTTTTCGTTTCGTAGATATCGGCGGCGGTGGCGCCTCCCGACCTCCAGTCACAATATTATTATTATGGGCGCCACCGCCAAAAAAGACTCATCGCGGGGAGGCCTCATGATCGGCGATTTTTGGGAGTCGTCAAATTCTGAAATCTTCCGTGTTATAATGTTATAATACGATAATATTGCCACACGAACCGATGAGACCCGTCGCGTCGTAAAAGTTATATTCAAATCGTCGTCGTTTTTATATATTATATTATTACGTGTACTGCGGTTACGACAATAATATAACATATAATAATAATATAATACCTATGATACGACCACCCGTAAGGATTACACGCGTAGCGTCACGTTTGTCTTATTATTTTTTTTTCGTGTTAAATAATATTATACCTATTAGTGCTGTTCGATATAATCGTGTATATCTGATGCTACGAACTAATAACATTATGAATCACCACACATAGTGTGCCTCATAGAGATCGGTAAGAGTGGTAATTTTACTCCACACGGCTTTCAAATGACGTACGTTAACTTCGTGTGTTTCAAAAAAAAAATTAAAATATAAGACCGAAAAACAGCTGCATTATATTAGAATTGAAGTATTAAAATTGTGCTTAAGAAGTTTTATGTGTGGTAGCTGCAGGTGTGTACTATTGTCTATTGCGAGCAAGTACGTTTAGGTGTTTAGCGGAATAAAAAAAAATCGGAACGACTGCTAATGTCTTTCAATAAAAATACCTATATAAAATAATTGTACACATCATCATGTTATGTACATACATAAATACACGATGTAGCACTTACGCCATTATAGAATAATAAATTGTAAATTAGGTTACTATTAAAGTGATTTAATTTTATACAAAATCAAATTTAAAAAATTATGTTACTTGATTATATAATCAATAATCATCATTAGTATTCTTATAAACACCCAATATTCAAAGCATATTATAAACTACACGATTTCAGTGTACGAAATACAAAATAATATGCAGTTGCAGTACTGCAGTCCTGTTAAGTGAAATATTTATAGCGGATTTTTTATAGAAGTCATAGTATGAAATAATTTAATGTTAAAAGGTATATTGTATTGTGTTGAAGTGGAAATTGTATTGAAATTATATTTTCCAAAATAATTCAACTATATAGGTTCTTTTATAATATTATGGAATCTTAAACCATCCTACTTATCATCGATATGAAAAATTGATTTTGCAAAATAAGTTTCAGTCACTGAAATAGCGAAATCCATTTTTCGTGTGAGATCGAAATATTTCTAATGAAATAAAGAAATCTAAGCACATTATATAATATTATGTTTCTATTGCAAAGCAAATATATTCTTAGTAGAAAATAACACGCATTATGCTTTCAAATAAGTGGCAAATGATATAATTTATCAAGACAACCAAATAATAACAGAGAATATTACTACATTTTAAATACCTATATGTGGTTCGCGTAAACAACATCATATTCTGCTATTGGAAGAATTTAAGATACCAAATGAACAAAATATTATTTATATAATTATATGATAAGTACCCGCAAATATAATATTATGTGAAATTGTGTAAACATCAAAAAATATACATTATAGTGATGGCATTATTACGATTTTAATATAAACTGTAAGCGCCTTACAAGACGTATCACAGTGTGCAGATTGGTTGGTCAAAACCAAACTGTATTACAATTTTAATGGTAAATTAAGGTATATTAAGTAATTTGGATAACCCTAAAATCTGCACTAGTTTTAAACAGGCGTAGAGAGGGGGGAAATAATTGTTTACTTACAATTTTTTACTAATTACTCTAAGTAATACACTGTACACCTACGTATATCCATATAGTCGTTTAATGGAGACATGCTATATAATATTATGTTTTCCTCTCAATTTAAACAATTACAGTACAGGCCGTTATTATCGACTCTTATTTAACGAACAATGATACTATAATATGATAATCATCCATCACGAATGGTGTCACTTGGTCACTTGGTCACTTAGGTTACCTTTATTATTGTAAGTCTCCAAGGAATAGTAGTAGTTGATGATTATGTCCGCTGTAAATTCAGCCCCGATAAAATAACGTGTAATCCATATCAAAGACATCTGCATGTAACAAATAATGAATCTTACGATGTACCTATACCGTACCGAAAGCGTTTGTAATAGTTATCCAAATTTTCGTACTACACACATAGTCCCAAATCGGTCAAATCTAAATTATTTCTAGATAAACACTAAAGTATACTATATACCACCGTTCACTACTAAGCTGATAACAATAAAAATAGCTACTCCTAATGACAATTAATAATAATAACTATACGATACAACGACGTAACAACACAAAATATTGTTTATTGCGTGTCTGTGTAGTAGATAATAATTAAAATATGGTTTGGCAAAAAACCATTAAAATATTTAAAAAAAAGTGAAGATATAAAATTATACATAACATTATTATAAAGGTTTTATTAGAATAACACACTTATAAATTTCGTACTACACGCACAATTTTAGGGACTGTTATTGGGAATACAAAAAACAAATTTTATACAGATACTTAATTTGTATAATCTATCTGCGGAATGAAAATAAAAAACCAAACAGTTGCGTCATATATTATAACAACGTTACGAAAATTACAAAGAGTATATTATTTGACCGAGAGAAATATTTTTAGTACGATAAAAAAACCTTTTGACGAATAAAAATAACAGTAACTATAGTAAAAAGTTGACTTATATGCTACGGGAAATGGACTTAACCATCGTTTTCTGATAATACGACGGTGGTGCAGTCGGGCGAGGCATGTCTGAAAGCACTGAAATCGGTCGTCAAGTCACGTCGACCCATATATTATAATTGTATGCGATCCGTTGATAGATCGATCCATATGACACTCGAGGCGATAATAATTATAATAATAATAATAATAGCGATCGGTCATCCGGGAACGAAAACGCTTGAAAATCATCCCGTAGCTACTGCTTACACATTAAAACAGAAAATTGTGCTGCCGACAATCATATTATATCACATTAAATATTACATTCGATATCATTATCAACGAATATTACACGTTTATATCATATTATAATAATTGCGATTATGATGAATACTATATAATTTATATTGTATAATATTATTATACAACCCCATTAAACTAACGATATTGTTATAAGCCCTCTATATGGCAGTTTGGCAGTAGTTATAATATATTATAGGTACTATATACGTATTACAATACCAATGATATACGCTACTTATAGAGCGTTTTTCCTCGGCTTATACACCTACGGGGTATGCTTATCATTCGCATGATTTATAACCACACGTCTTATATATACGTCAATGCCTATTAAAATAGACAATAGTATTACTGTTGTCGTTTCAGCACACAAAATCGCGACGTTAAACGTTAATAACCGTTATAATGGGACGACGATTTATATATAATATAATAATAATATGTACCTATAGGGTAAAGTTTCTATTGCATTTTGGAATACTTGGATTATCGGCACCGATCCATAATATTATGTAGGTGTTACGTACGATTATACTACACATATTAGCTATTCCTGTACACAATATATACTATTGTTATGTATTATTGTTCGGGGAAATAAATTATTAAATTATTTTAAAAGTTTAATGTCATAATATTACATAAGTACTACAATACGTCTGTTTCACAAGACGCTCCTCCCATATTAAAATCCAAGTTTTTTATATATATATTATCAGTAAATTGTAATTTTCATTGAATTAGCAACAAAAAAAAATATTGAAGAAAATAAGACGATAGGTAGACAAAATAGCTACATAAGAACTCAACCTGCATATTCTCTGCGATTATCTTATTTGTTTGAGTAATATATTACGTTATATACCGTCGACACGTTCAAATATTCAAAATAGGAAATGATATTACGAATATTATGTACACGGTTAGGTTAGGTGTGCCCAGGCAGAACACGTTTGGGCACTTAATCAAACATTTACCCGAAAATTGTAAACACATTTGTGCAAAATTATAAAAGACACGTTTGGGCGCAAAACTATAACTACAAGTACCTATTTATAAAATAAAAACAGAATTATATAAAAAGGTACCTATCTACAAAAATGAAAAAATTACGAATCCATAGAAAACAATTTAATAACATTTCGCTACAAAAAAATAAATAATTATTTATAAAATAATAAATAGAAAATTTCGCAAATTGATTTAAATACATGGAATTATAAAAAAAATTAGTACAACATTTTGGACAAAATAAATAAACAGTAAATATCACTTTTTATCTCAACTCACAAGTACCAAAAATATAATAATAGTAGCTATAAATTAAAAAGCTATCAACTAATAAAAGTACAGACATATATTTTTTGGAAAACTATTGACTATTGAACTATTAACGTTGTGTCTTCTGGGTAACGCTAATAGTCTCAGAATTATATGCGCCAAAACGTACTAATATTATATATGGGTCAAAACTTTTTAATTCGTCGGGAATTATTACTCCCAAACACGCTTACGTAAATACAATTACGGTTTATGACGATCGGGTTTCATCCGACTTTTTAGTCGACACCGACCGACTGACTGACTGACGGATGGACGGGAGACCTGTCGAACGGGTAACCGCGATATCGGCCTTGCAAGGACGCGAGCACACTCGATGACTAATGCACGTATATAATAATATTATTATATATTTATATCATGAGATCGACATCGGATAGTGGGTACGCACTACTCGTTGCACACACACGCGCACTTGTTATATTATTATGTTTAATAAATCGTCGAAAACCGTCGGGTTAAGTAATAATCCGCGACGGCATCTCAGATACACATATAATATTATATTATAATATGTAGGTACCTAAGTGAATAGCATAAATTGCGAGTTTTCAGAGTGACGCCCGGCGATCGTTGAAAGGATATCGCGGTATCGACACTGCAGTATATTGTTATTATAAGCTACCTGTTGTACAGCCAGCTGTTATCGTCCGTGACGACTTGCTCAGAGTATACGCCGGCGATTCGCGTGTGCGATATTTTGCAACGTTTATTTTCGGCGCCAGTTTGTCCAAATAAGGACGTAAAGAGAAAAAAAAATATGATACCCGTGCGAGGCGGCTGCGGCGGCGGCGGCGGCGGCGATCGTCGCGTGTCTTATTTAATATTTTCATAATATATTATACCGTACTCGCTACAACGATATTGATTACGATATAATTAATATTGGTGGCAGTTGTATAATATTAATTTTGTATAGTTTTTATCGTTGTCAATGTTCATATTATTATTATAATACACATGGCCGAATCACGTGATTTATGGCGGCGTCCGGAACGATGTATGTGTTGTTTTACTGCCCGTCGATCCTACCCCCTGCACCGCCCACCGCTGTAATTTCGGGTTACATGCCATCGTGGTGCTAATGCTAAACAGCTGATAAACACCGTCGTAATTACACCACCGAACAAACCGTTAAGAAACAATAATGTGCTCGTAAACCGCTATGGGATGTAGGTATGTGGTAATTGATTTTTTATACTCGTACATATTGTACATAAAATCATTCAAGCCCCGAATTGTTATCGTACCTATATTGTAAGCCTATAAGACGTATTAAAGTACCTACATATACACATAGTCCATATAGCGTAGTAATGACGCAGGATTAACGATACACATAATAATAATGCATAGAGTAATATGTACACACAGACTCAAAGTAGGTACGACAACGACTCAACCGATAACATTTTTGAAAAAAATTCCATTCATTCAAAATACACGACGCGATATTGCTGCAGGTGTATAATAATAACCGGCGCACGTTTTTACAGTCGTAATGTTATTTATTATTTGCCATTTGGGTACATATTTTGTATTTATAATTGATTCGCCGTGTGGCCGTACAGAATCGCCAGACACAAAGTCCCGGTAAAGAGATAGAGCAAAATATTATCATTAATGAAAATGTTTCGGTATACACAGTCAGGCGTGCGTGTACCAAGTATACCTGGTATGCCGTACAATATAAGATCGCCCGCAGTATCGCCAGACGCCAGAGCAGCAATAAACAATAAATTATTGTGTTGTGCGTGCGCGGTAACACAACAACGGTATGACATTTTATAGTATAACGTGATTTATCTCAAGTAAAAACACCTAATGAAAACACTTGCGATACGCACACGGTAATAACGATAAAAATGTAATGGACTTTTACTCAAAACGTAGTCAGTCTCTTAACACGGTGCCGAGAAGCGTTAAGACTATATTATTATTAACTTGCGTCGATTTCATTTCGAGAAATAGTAATAATTGTAAAAAGACCTAATTCTTACGCGGCACGTCGTCATCTATGTCCGAAACAATAAAATAATTCGGCACGATAAGACCATAAAAACGAAATCTTCGATTTCCAAACATCAGACCGACTACATAATATTATCACACCTATCATGTAATACGTACCTATATTATAGGTAGTTGATCGCGGGTGAGAGCATAAAAAATATACGACACTATCATTAGATAATAGTGCTTTAAAATACAGCGCACTGACGGTTTTGGAAACTTTTTCGAAAGTATAGCACACACATCGAATAGAGTCATACGCTATAGTTCAATGCCACACGTGCTTACTTCATTGTGTGCAATAATATGTATAATCATTTACGTATTATATACACCTAGGCACACACACACACACACACACTCGCTTGATGTATTTATCCTCACGTCGTTTACACATTTCGCTAAGCTATACGAAAATAATAATATAATAACGGCCATTCAACGTCCGAATCGTTAAATTGAATAATTTCGGCTAGTAGGTCACATTTAAAATTTTTTTCATAAACAAACTTACAATGTCAAACTCCGTGCCGCGGCGGCCTGCTGCAGTGACGCGGCCGCGCGGCTTATTTTTCAGCGTTATCTTTTTAAGTATAAAAACGGTTTTTTTTTTTTTTCATTTCACATTATATTATTATTATGTCCAATCATCAAGGATTTGCTGTAGTCTTACCATAACGAAAAACACTATTACGCTGTGGGATAGTTTTTTTTTTTTTACTCTCCGACCATTATTATTATAACGTTCAACGGTCTCACGATAAGTGCCGGCAAGGTCAGGCACACGTCATGTATGTATATAATAATATTGTCGTATACCATATAGTAATACGGATTCACTTAATCGCAACTGACGCGGGTTAACTATGCAGCGGTCTGCGATGAATATCGCCGCGTCCATAAATCATCGGCCAATCGTACTATAATAAATATACACACTTGAATAGTATAAAACCGCGTGCATACGAATATATATAATATTATTTTTTATATATAGTTGCGGGGTTATTGTTACACGACCGCGGAGGGACGATCCTGTATAGAGGAACCTATATACCTACCTAATTCATGTCTGACATCGATGCAAACGATAATAATATAATAATATGATGATGATGATGATAAAGTCGCTGTACGCGCTTGGTGTATGGGTACATCCCACGATATTATCACAAGCCAACAACCCCGTGGGGATGATTTTTTAGATATCCACTCGGTGATGAGTTATGGACATAGTGTAATTAGTTTATTACACATTTTTAAAAAAAAAAATATATACCTATTTAATTAATCGTGTCTGATACGAAGAGTGTGATTTTTTTTTTTTAGCTGAAAAATCAAGGGAACGCAACGAATAATATTATTATATTGGCGACAAATTAGTATGCAATTATTGAGCTCGCGTGCCTGCGTGTCATACACTCCGCTTACCAGCCACTGCAGAAGATTGAATTGTGGTCACTGTACTAGTGCACTGTTGAAATCTAGCTTACTATATAAAGTATAAACAAAACCTTTGTTATAAGAATGCTCCGCGTTACTTTGTTATTATAACCTAACCTAACCTAACCTAACCTGCGTATATTTTTATTTAAACCCTAAATAAATAATATATAATATAATATCATAATACTACATCAGTACGCACCTGTCTAGATTTTCAAAATGAACACATTAAACGAATCCCGACAGTGTATGTTATTAAGATTTCGTTCAAAATAATATTATGTACTATTATTCAATACCGTATACATATATACTATATTATTGTAACACAATTTCACTGTGATAAATGATAATAATGGTTTCCATAAACTCGTGCGATGTAAGATAATAATTATTCCAATGCCAACAGCCGCATGACCTATATAATATATATAAATGATATAACGGAGTAATTAAATAATAGATTTTTAATTGAACGAGTTCGTCAATACCTATATTTCGATGATAATATGATATTAATATCAAATATCGGTTCAATAGATGTCGAAGAATTTAAATATGTTTCAAATCGTACGTTTTGATTGTCTACTAAATATTATAAAACTGTTAAATTTTTAATCACCCTCTTCGCCATAAACAGTAAACACATGACCAATAATTAATGATGTACATATATAATTTTAATGATCACCGGAGTTGTTGATATAAAGACATAGTTCAAACGTAAATTATTATGATTGTTTCCAAAAATAATACATGTCCATAATTATAAGTACCAACTACCAAATATTATCATTTATCAACAACAACTTATTGTGTGATTTAATTTAATTAAAACACAGATTTGATTATTACTGAACATTTTTACTAGATTTAGACGCTTTTATACAAGTTTTAGTGAACCCTACAAATTAAAAACACAAACAATCTTAATGAAGTTACAAAAAAAATTGTATTTGATATAATGATATATGTAGTTTTAATTAATTTTATTATATTTAGTATAAAAAAATATTTCAATAAACTAAAATAGAGATTTCCATTTTAAATTAACTAATTTATAAGTAATCATTTTAATAAAAATAATTAATTCATAATAGTATTTGCATATTGTTTAGGTTTGGTCCTCTTATCACTAACATTTCAATTATATTATATTTTATCATAGTAATAAATATTAAACTAAGATTCCATGTTCGGAATTTATATCGAACTTAATAAAATTAGGTACACAATCATTTTATCTGTAGTATTATTTATGTAAGCATATCTT
>WHPZ01575716.1:0-13640 GCA_016617965.1 Macrosiphum rosae | reverse complement strand
TCTGAAGAGAAAGCTGACTTTGAAGGTGATGAAAAACAAAGTCCGGCTTGCGAAGAAACTGAATTGGCAGATTTAACTTGGATGAAAACAGACAAGACTAATGAAAATGTATTGGTGGCAAGTGGCCATGACGTTAGATCTCGTTCAGCTGAATTGGCTGGATGGATAGATGAGGAAGCAAGTACGTCTACATTGAGAATGTCGAAAATTCGTGCAGGGAAAACCTCTGGTTATTATACTCCAGATACAAGAGAACGGAGACAAAACGAAATATTGAAATCTCTTCGTCTCAAACAGTGTCAATATTTTAATTTATCATCAAAAATCAGAGCTTATCTCAGTATTCCAGGTTAGTTACCAAACAATGAGAATGAGGAGTTTGAGAATGAATTTTAACTATTCATTTTTTCAGATGCATTTTTCTTAGATAAAGGTCATACATGCTATTGTGATGGATGTAATTTGTATACATGTGATGAAAATAAATTATCTATTGAAACGGGTTGGTGCAAATTTTTACTCCGTAAACATCCTAAGTTCAATAATTTAGTTTTGGATAAATGGCGATCAGCATATGTAGGAAGATCATTTGATATGATCCGCAATTGTTTGGATAATGGAATTTTATCTGTTCTAGGTAAAATTTGTATAATATTTTTTTGAAAGTAATATTTTAGTTTATATTTCATAATGTAATTTAGATACTGAACCGGAGGACATTATACTTTATCCATACTTAAAACGTACAGTATGTTGTCAAAACATAAAACCTTTCGGGTAAGTTAAATATATTCTACAATTTTATTATTAAAAGTTATTATAAAATCACTGTTTCATCAGGTATTATGATCTTGAAACCAATAATCAGTATAAGTGCCATGCAGCTTTTGAGTTGATGATTGAACAAGGTTCATTTGAAATTGGCGAATTGTTGCCAAAATCTAGCAGAGCTGATTGTCATCAAATTTCATCACTAGTAATTCCTAAAATTGGTACCAAAACGGTACTCACAGCTCTTTATTTTAGATTTGATAGAGATATAAATTAAATTAAACTGGAGAAACATTAGATTAATATTAAGAATTTAAAAGACATTGATCTCACTTATTTTTGTTATTTTTTTTATTATTATTTTCAATATTTGATAAAGAACAATTATTATTAAAACATTCATTACATCACTTTATAATGTCTGGCAACCTTCTCATTTAATATGCTGTCCTGCTTTGCACTGACATATTTTGGATTTTCTGTACCTTCCGTATAGAATGTGTATGGCAAACTAACGTTACCAAGTCTTAACTGATTGACATGTCTCAATACATCTGGTGTTACAGGAGTAGTTATAAATATGTCGCCAGTAGATTTATTTACAACACGAACAACACCTAAAATAAAATAATTAATTATATTCAGCTTTTGTATATTATTGAAGATGATAACAACATAAAATACATACCAAATCCAACACATTCACATAAGTCTGTGTTATTGGCCACACACAAGGCCAACACATTAGCGTTAATTATATCTAAAGATTCATCTTGGGTTAAATCACGAACATCCTTTATTTGGACATTAATATTTCGGATGTTTATTCTGTAAATTAAATGTTATTATTCTATGTTAATTATCAATGGTACAATAATTTACTTGTATGGGACAACATCATTAAAATAAATATCTGTACTTTCCAAACATTTGCTGAAGTAGGATGATGTTACCAATTGTTGCCTAATGTGCTTATCAATGTTTCTATAAAGACATATAAACGTTAAAAAAATGTTTAAAAAAGAACTTTATTTTGTACATGGCTTACGGTGAATAAGGAGCCTTAGCAAACTTATTTTTAACAGTAGACGTAAAATACCAAAGGTTGTATGACAAAGAAGATTTTGTACTGTCATTTACAATATCTGAATGCAAATTTAACTCTTGGTTGTCATTGAATTTAATCTGTAATACATCAGATGGTTTAGTTTTAGATATAAGATTATGTAAGATCTTGAGACCTGCTCCTAAAATTAAAAAAAAACCATTTAATTTTTTATTTGTATTATTAGTGTACTATTGACTAGGGTGGCGTGACGGATCAGAGGAAATTCCGCAGATAATCTGCTAAATTCAATAATTTTACTATTAAAAAATTATAATTATGTAAATCTTGTAATGTTATATAATATTTAGTATTTAGGGAAAATTAAACAAGAATCCCTTTTTTAAATACTTTTTGGATTAAGCCTGAATTTTTTTTTCTCTAATCCACTCGCAATCTAACAAACGTTGTGTTGACAATAATGATCATAATCATATTCATTTTTAAAACTAGAGGGTAAGATTTTATGGCATCTACCTAATAGGCTTTTCATTATATTTTAATTTTAAAGCGAGTCATTAAGTATTTTACAATTTAAATATTAATAAAAATGAGATGCCCCAGATAATCTTACATTAAATTTTATAAGAGGTAATTTCACTCTAATTTAGAAATTGATATGATTATAATAATCATTATTGTAAACGTAAAATTTGCCAAGTTGTGCGTGGGTTAGAGAAAAAAAAAATTTGCTGACATTTAACCGATAACGCAGGTCGTACGTTAATTGAATTTGATGATCTACATGGTTTGTTCCGCAGAAGACCTCGGATAATCGAGAGTACACTGTATTAATATTTATTTATGATTTAGATATAAATTTTACCTTCAACAAATCCCATGGTGTTAATAAAACATGGCATTAGTTGCAACTCATCAGTATTGGTATCGTTGATTATTTTTTTAACAATTTCATTGTAAAGTGGTACATTAGTGATAACATCATTGCTCCCAAAAAAATATGATCTAAAAACATAAAAAAACCTATTGTAATTGTTTGAGCATAACTTAAATAATTTATTGAAAGATTCTATAAATTATAAAAAAACAATTGAGCACTAATTGAGATTACTTTAAAGGTTGCATTAAATGTGTATAATTTGGTCCAAGTAATGGTTTATCAATAACAAATGCTGAAATACATCCAGGTATGGAAAATTCACTTTGGCCAATATCAAAGTCCAATACTAATATTCTGTTCCACTTCTTAAGACATTTATTTATGAAATACCGCATCATTGTTGATTTTCCAGAATTTTTGTATCCAGCCAGCATAAC
Organism: Macrosiphum rosae; assembly: GCA_016617965.1. Lineage (NCBI taxonomy): Eukaryota > Metazoa > Arthropoda > Insecta > Hemiptera > Aphididae > Macrosiphum > Macrosiphum rosae. The sequence goes on along the minus strand of WHPZ01575716.1, from coordinate 10,486 downwards.
TCTGATTGATCCTATAACCAAACATTTTTAATTTTAAACATATAAATAACTTGTGAATGTGGTTCAAATGGTTCATACTACAACATAAAACTAACCTGTAGAGGACCCAATAGGACGTTCGAGGAGTTCATCACAGAAATTTTGAAATTGTTCATTCACCACAAGTCTTTGATTTGACATCGGATTCTTGCTCAGATCAAACCAACAACCTAATTGCTCTTCTAGTTCTAGTAAACGTTTTGGCGGGGTCAATCTAGTTACACTCGCGTTAAACATGTTGTAATCTATAAAATCCATTGACAGATTAATACTTATTAATTTTTAGTTTAATTTTTAACATACTAGGAACATAATTATTCATAAATGTTTTCCATTTGCTGCATTGGCTGCTCTTCTCCAGCACAACAACCGCTTTCTGTCCGTCAGCCGAACTAATAGAAATCAATCCGTGCAATCCTGAAGAGTACAATGTAGTCTTAGGACTGTCCACGGTCATCGTATAACCCCATGGTTCTATCGTCCCTTCCAAAACGTGTACGTCGATAGTCCCGATGATGTATAAAATGTCTTCGCCGTTAAATTCTATAGACACTTTTTCGGATGAATCGGATTCAAAGAATACGGGCAAAGTATCAGGTAATTGAAATATTTCTTTCATTTCGAAGCCTAAATCTAACTACGTGCGACGAGCCAAACTACCAAGACGGCAAGAGTACAAGACTGAAGACTTTAAAACAAACTTGGTCCGACACTCCGACCAACCATAAAAAAAAAAAAATTGTTATCACGGATTCAAAACACAATATTATTATCATAATTATTCCTCGTGCCGTAAGGTATCAATTTAATCTATTCTGTGGTATCAATGGTATCAAGGTATCAACTTAACGATTATTAATAACTTGTCTCTGATAAAAGAGATACCACCATTGTCCACCAGAGTACCGAATACAAAATACATTTTTATAAGAACACGATCAAAAAATTCAAAGAAATTTCCACAAAATAAACACTGTATAGATAATAATATACATAATGTAAACACCACAGAAATAACCATTAACGTTATTATTGTAATATTTTCATTTGTCAGATAATTGATAAGGTGTTGATTTTGTATTTTTATTTTGGAAATTTTATTTTAAGTTCTTATTCTAATAATATGTTATTATTATTATTACTTATGTCGAGTCAGTTGGTAATATTTTCATATTAATAAATTATATATGTACACCGCCACACCGGTGACCGGAGTACGTCTAGTACGGGACGGCAACGATATTTTATCGACATTCGTAATTCGTAAATACTGGACCTTTAAAGTTTTTGTCTCTAACAATAATTACAATTCTAACCATGGACAACTTACGCAACGAAGTCATTATAAAAGTAAAAGTAAGTTTTTCGATCTAATAAAAATTTAAATCTTCTCGTTATGAAGTATCTATTACTTAACAGCCCAGTTGAATTTTTCTTGAAAAATATCAAAGATTTTCAAAGAAGAAATTGGGATGTGTTGATACGTATCAGTTAAAATTTAAAATGTTACATATTGTGCAATGTACCAGCAAAAGTAGTGCAAAACATACCGACCTGTATCTGACTATGATACAAGTCGGTATCTACTACGTTTGATGTGTATCAATCTTTTTTTTGAAAATCTCGATCTAAACATTTTATATCAACTAAAATATTGTTTTAGTTATTATGACTGTTTGATAAATTATGATCAAAATAGTCATAATAATAGGACCTCATTTAATCTATTCCTTAGGCCTTATAATAATTGAAGAAAGGCAAGTTTTGTCTTGTAGTATTTATTAAATATATATTGTATAATACCTATGTCTTTTATAGGAAGCAATACGAGCGAAACTGAAAGAAATGAATGCAAATAGCAGTAAGTAATAATTACCATAGGTAGATATTCATAATTTCATATTTGTAAAATAATAAAGTAATAAATATTTACTCATTTTCAAACACATTTATTTGTTTAGCTACCTATATTTACAACCAGAAAGTACGATAAATTATTATTATACTAAAAAAAATACTACATTCTCAATATTATAAAGTATTAAAGTATATTATTGTGTAAACAATCATTCTACATTTAATGAATCAGTTGTGAGCTTATGGTCTGTTTAACATGATTTTGTGGCTGATATTAAATATTGGTGAACCATATAATTAAATAATTTTTCATGCAACTTAATAAGTATATTATATTTTATTATAGGTACTTATGATAAAAATATGAATGCATATTTTTACTATACTTAATAGTAAATATTTGTTAATTTCAACATGAATACAAATTTAACATTTTTTGACTATCAAATATTACTATATTTTAAAACTTTTCATTTGGTAGGTAGTTTACTGAAAATATATTATTTAGTTTATTTTATATTGTAATAAATTTAATAATTTTTCCTATTGTTAGATTTCCAACTTTTCATTTTAATTTGTTAGGACAATTAGGTGCCTATATTATATTATACATTTATGTTTTTGGATTATTTTAAATTATCTTTGTTAAATTTTTTAGGCGATGAGATAATTGATTATATTATGCTGTTGGTTACTACTAAAAAATCTAGCTCTGAGTTGGCTAAAAGTATTGATTTTGTGATGGAGAGTAATACAACTGTTTTTGTGAAATGGTTGTCAACAATTATTAAAAAATTGCAACAAGTGACTGTCAGTACAACAAATCAGATTGTATCAGGTAATTTAAATAACTATGAATTTATAACATTTAGGCCAAATTTTACAGTATAACTCCTATGAGTGTAAAAAATACCATTCATTTTAGAATATTATAAGTTAAGTAGGAATGTAGAGAATCACTCCAGGGAATTTCATTCTTTCAATGTATATTCCAGTAGGGTTATTCTATTGTGAATATAAATACAATATATACCATTTGTACTATTAATTTATTTTATTGTTAAATTCAGGCCCCGAACCCCAATAGGCCCGATCAGTTAAATAGTTGAATTCTGTAGGCCGTAAAGTAATATATAGGCAAACATTTTTGAATACTACGAATTCTAAACAATAAATAACAAATATAGAAAAATGGCCATTAATTTTTTTTAGGATTGGTTAAAATCTTAAAACTCGGTAGGCCAATACCTTGTCTATTAAGCACTGGTTATATCTTTTATTCTAAAATTAAGTAATGAAAATACAATGACTATTAATGTTATTAAAATAAGTATTTCTGATATATAATTGTCAATACATTAATTGTTTAATTGTTTATTACCAGTTTTCATTGTAGGGAAATGTTCTTATTATGCTATTTAGTATTTAAGTCATAAGAATAGAGACAAAATATTTGTTCTAAAATATTATTAGAAATTAATAATATTAAAAATCTGGTTTATGGTTTTTCTGTTAATTTTAAATTAATTATTCAAATAATAGTTCTTATAAAAACCAATTAATAATTATTTTGCATATTACTTTATGTGAGTAAAATAATATTATTTTTATTTACTGGTTTTGCTTGAATTGTTGGTTAGTTAATCGAGCCTATTGACATTGAAAGACTATATTAGTTTATACTTTCATCAGCTGTTGATTTATTATCAGATATAAGTAAATTTAGTTTTTAAAAAAGGTTCAAACCAGTTTCATTCAGATATTATAGTTATTTTATTTATGTATAGCTATATAAAATTGTATTAAATAGTAATAACATTTATACTTTTACAGACAATCTCCAAACTCCTGAAGAAAGTATAACAACTGATGAAAAAAAGGAAAGTGATAATATTTCAATCCGTGAAACGAGTGATATAAAGTTGAACAATACCGTTGAAGTAAAAGAAGAACTTAATTCAAGTGTTGACAATGGAAATAATATACAAACATCTAGTAGAGAAAGTATGATTGTCCTTATTTATTAGACATAACTACATAAGTGCATTTTAAACTTGAATTTATCTGAAAGTTATTAAATTTAAGTATGAAAAAAATAAAATGATAAACTACAGAGAGTGGCTGGTTTGGATTTGTTTCGTTTGAATCATCTTATCAGACAATACAATATAGTGTTATAACTATTGTTATTGTAAACTTAAAATCAATGATGAATCTTTGCATATGAAAAATGTTATGAGTAGAAATCAGTTAACTATAGGGTTATATATAATTTTCAAATTAACTGAGTAAAGAATTTATAAATATAATTTAGTGTATTTTTTTTTATATAATTCAAATGTGGCCATCCACATAATTATTATTTAATTTGTGGATTTACCATTTTTGTTCTTGTTCGGCGACAACGATAATATTTTTCTTTGTATTAACTTTCTCCGTGTAAAATATATTACAAGTAATTACTTGAAATTAAAATCTATTCTTTTTTAATTTTTTTTTTTTTTTTTATATATAATAAATTTGAACATGGCTATCTCCACAATACCTACATATTAAAGAAAATATCAAAGAATTAAATATGACTTAATTAATAAAAATAAGGTAGTCTGTGCTAATAGGAAAGCATGCACATTGTGGTAGTCTTAGATAACAGAATTGTGGTGTTTCACAAAACAATCACGGTAGTCGGGATAATGGAGGTAGTCTTGGATGGTAGTCGCGATAATAGCTGTAGTCTCTTATGGCAGGAAAGTATCCTATAGTTTATCCTGAAACATGCACATTAAAAATTATAATAAATCATAATTATTACAGATTTTGTAATAAAAATTAACTTAATTTTTTAATAACTAATTTTATCATCACAATGGAACTAGTTAACTATATAATATTTTATTTCAGAACTTCAAAATTGTTTACCCGAGTTAAATGTATCAAAGTCAGAAAAGTATGATGAGAATACAATATCTACACCGTTAGATAAAGTAAAACCAAAAATAAGTTTTTCACCAACAGAAGCTATTAAGAGTAAACATAATATGCTGATAAATAAAAAAAGCATTGCTAAACCTTTACAAAAAAACCATCCTACAATTTTTATTAATCCTGGTGTTGTATCAAAACAAAGTATTAACAATGATAATGAAACAGTTGATAGTAAAAGAAAAAGGCCTCGAATATCTATCAACAGTGACAATGAAGATGAGAAAACTGGCACATCTAAAGCTAAACTTCCAATTACTAGTAAAGAAACAACTAAACAGATTGTAAAAGAGCTACCAAAGAAAATTAACAAAAAAACCATGTCTCAAGTTATAGTTGTTAAAACTCATTGCAAAGTAAGTTTCACAATGCATATAATATAATATATATTGTTAATTGTAATTGTAATATTAATTATTTGAAACTAACTTGATGTTATTAAATTATATTGTTTTTTCAATTTTTATGTAGAATAACTTTAGTGAAACTAGAAAGAAACTAAATATGCATGATTTAATTGCACAGCGAGTAGATCATCAGCGAGGTGCTTTGGCCTTGGATACTGCTTTCAAGTACATTCAGCAACAAATTGGTGCATCAGAAAAAGAAATTGCCGTTATAAAAAAGTGGAGGGATTATGCTGTAGACATGTTACGTCCCAACAAGAATGAATAATATTTTATTTATGATATTTTTTTCAAATGTTTGTAATGATAAATTGTTTCATTACTGAAAATGTTTCCTTCCGATATTAGTTTCGTAGCATTTGAGCTTTTAAGTCAAGATTGTTTTCAAAATAAGTAAAAACTACTTAAAAAATCTATAATATTAGGACTAATTACTGTTACATATATTAGGTTAAAAGTGTACAATGTATTTAATTATTTATTCTAAGTTAAATATCTGCAAGTATTAATATACCATTAGATTATGTTATAATTTAGTTTCTTTATGATCATTTGTAAATAGCTAGTGACCTGTTATTATAAAAGACTGAAATCTAGAAATAATATTTTTTTAATCTCTGATGTTTGTATTCATTAATGCAAGCATCTAGTTTTAAGATTTTACAATGGTTCATAGACCATAGTTTAAACATTTGTAAGGCTTGAATACGAATGAGAAAAGTATGAAAAATATACCATACTTAGTTATATAGTAATAATTAAAGCCACCTATCTGTTTTCTATCTAATATTAATTATGAGCTAAAGTTGATGTACTTGCATTATTAAAATTCAAACACTGTACAAAATATTCACAAATGTGGTGTACTATTTTAAAATGATCTATTTTGCTTTATCAGATATATTATATTTTTTTTATAAAATGGTTTAGGTTAGATTTTAAAATATTTTGCTTATATTTGTGTGCTATAACTGTGATCTGTGGTATAATGTATAAAATAAGTTAAATAAATATATTTAATTATAGAATACAATATATATACCTATATTATGGTATCATAATAATAATATGTTCATATTATGTTGTGTAAAGTATGTAAAGTTTTGTACAATTTCAATGTATATAATTTAGATGCAATAAAAGATATTTGCTGGGACTAAATATTTCAAAAGCAAAATTAAATTTCGATTTCCTATTTATTTGTATCCCAGAACCTTAGAGAATCCCTTCTGTTAGAGATGTTTTTAAGTTTTTTTAATGCGTAATCTTAAATTATTTTTTTAAAGTTTACAACCCAAAGTCTAGTGTTCTTTTCTTATTTTCATATTAATTTAAAACTTCTATCACCGATACAGAATTTGGAAAATTCTATATGATTTGGAGAACAAAATCTGCAGTTTTCGTATTCTTGAAAACTAAATTTGGAAATTTATAATTGAATTAAGTACATAAAATTATGACTTATAATTATTATGACCTACGTTTTGAGTGTGTGAGACAATAATATAATACCTAATACCTAGGTACATAAAACCGATTGAAAACAATTTTTTTTTTACTTATCCGATCTTAGTAAGTAGGTAATCACTAATCTGTGGCTCGGTTTTGGAGGGTTTAACTGATATATAATATATCGTTTCCGCCGAAAAATACTGTTTTAAAAAATGTTTATAAGTATAACTACCTACCTATTGACTACGGATTATCGATTTCGCATTTCCGCCGGGGTCTATTAAATCTTAATACTATCTACTATAGTCTCTAAGACTGTCCATCGATTCCGCTGAGTCTCAAATGTATAAACAATTATAGTGATCAGCCATCAGTTTTAGACTGCATTTATATTTTACTGGATATTGTAATAAAATAATTAATTTTTAAGTTACAACACGAGTTTGAACTCGAAGTCATTAGTTATGCTAACTTATTAGCATAAACGGGACAATTAAATATTTTTTTTAACTCATTGAGCGTATAATAAAAAAATGTGAGTTAAATTAAAAGTTAATTTTCTTTTTTTAGATTATGAGCACAGCGATGAATGTATTGATTTTAAAAACGATGGGTGTGCTCAGTATGGTTTTTTTTGTGTTTGTAGGTAGGACAGGTAGGTACATGCTTTATAGTGGAAAAATTGCTTCAGTTTATTTATTAAAGGTAGATAAACTTATAAGGAATCTTGAAAGATTTTAAAGTCTTAGATTTAAAAAGAAACATTTTTAGGAATTTTTAACTCAAAATAATTTGCACATTTTCGTGATTTTTAAACCTTTTGTTAATTTGAACTTTAAATGCTTATAAAAATAAACTGTGACTTTGTATTTTTAATATATTTTAACTGCCATTGTAACAATATATTAGGGACCTTGTATTAAATTTTCAAGCTTTTTGACCAGACGAATAAAATTGTATTACTATTTATAGAAAAAAAAAACTAGAAAAATTGGGAACTGAATATGTCCATAAACAGCTCAAAACAAGTCAAAATATTTTGAAAATTTTATCATTTGTAGAAAATGCTATTTTAACATTCAGTGAAAATTGTATGTATCTAAGGTTATTTATTTTATAGTGTGTTCATAACTGTCGAAAAGCGATTTTGCATAAAAATAACCGTTTTTCTTAATTTTTGTTTTGTTTTTCCCTGTGCTTTTGAAAACTATTGAGAATTTAAAATTGTTTGACCTTCCGAATGCACCAACTAGATTCACTTTTTTCAAACACATTTTTCGGGGTTAACTTCGTGAAAACATCAATGGTCCCTCCATATTTTATAGTTCAACATTTGAAGGTTATATAAATAACTTTCAAAAATAAATGTTATGCATTAGAAATGGCACTCAAATTCATCAAAATGATAAAAAACAGTTTAATAAATAATAGGTGTAGGCATACCTATATATTATGTGCAGTAGTGCAGATTTAATCCACTTATAACAGTTATAAGTTATAGTAGCAAATTATTAGGTATTGTATGAACATTAAATTTGAATTTTGAACAAGATGTAAAATATTTGTAATTATTAATTAATTCTCTTAAGCGAATGTGGTAGGTATTTATAAAGTTAATATCTACCTACTTACCGACGGCGCAACTATATAATATGTTGTAACAGTGTTTGTTTATAACTAAACAATAACCAAATTAAAATTCTTCTAGCAAATATACTCCACTGCGTAGTAGTATAATATTTGAATGAAGTATAACAATGCGGTTGCGTGAAATGTAATTCGAACCTCTAAAAGTAGGTAGGTAGTAAGTTTAATGTTACGAAACATAGTGTTAAACAGTGTGAAACTCACAGATGAAAACAAAGGAATAATAATTAAATAAGTACCTACGAATATCTTAAATCTAATTTTGTGTTACTATAAAAGTAATTGATTTTTTTTAAATTCCGAATCAAATGTATATATTAAATACATATACCTAATAGCTATTTGAATGTGATGAAAAAAAAATAATATATAGGTACCTATATTACAGGGGTGTTGAACCTATGGCGCGCGTGCCAGAAGTGGCACGTTGACCAAATTTCAGTTTATTTATCTTAAAAAAAAAATATTATATTTTAAAACTTTAGTACCTATGAGAAATTTTAAGAATCAAATATTTTATAAGTTTGTAATAAAATGTGTTTATAAATGTTATAATAAATTATATTTATGATTGTTGTAGGTACTCTTATTGCTACGATAGAAGTACAAAGTAGGTACCCAACATTCGATTACGAAGTTTATTTTACATTTACCGATACCGCGATCGGTTGCGATAACAACAATTGCACATTTGTCAGCCGTTCAATGTTCAAACGAATTTTGAATGGATGAATATAGATACATTTGAATTTGAGTTAATTGATCTTCAATTCTGTAATGTGTGGAAACAAGAATTCATTGACTAATGAAGACAACTAATCGAAGAAATAGAAATCAACCGTCTTCAAGCAAACGTGGTAAAAAATGCTGCAGATACTGAAATTCTTAAAGTCAGGAATTCGCTTCCAAACACATTTAATGCATTAAAAAAAGTTGCTCAATCTATCCTATCAATTTTTTCATCAACTTATGCTTGTGAAAGTTTATTCTCCATAATGAATTTAATAAAAACGAAGCAGAGAAATACATATTAATCGATGAAACTAGTGCTGCTTATGTTTCACTGAAAGCTACCAACTATAGTTACTCCAGATATTAAAATGTTATCTTCTAAAAAACAACAAAAGAAATCACATTAATAAATGAAATAAAACTTTACATATATACTATTTATTTATTAAATTATATACCTAATAAAATGTGTGTAATTATTGCATGCTTTTTCTTTCCATCTTACCTAGTAAAATTCATTTTTTTTTGGCACTCGAACATTTTTCATAAAACTTGATTTTAAATTTTGGCACTTGACCCAAAAAATGTTCGCTACCCCTGCTATATTAGATACTACTAGTGGTGTGCCCATGGTGAGGGGATGGATAGGGGTTACCCCACCCCCTTGGATCAAGAAAATTCAAAATTATAGAGTCAATAATATTTATAGTATATTTTATACTATACATCGTTTAATCCTTGTCATTCGATATTCATAATTCGTTATAATTACCTACCTATTATTAACTAAATCGGATCCGTTGCCTGTAGGCTATCGTTAATATTATAGATTTTAGGTACCTACCAGCTATTAATATATATCAAGATTAAAGATAGTATCTTTAATCGTGATATTTAGTTCATATGTCGATGGTTAATATAATATGGTTAAAACCATAGTAAAATAAAACCATGATAATATTACGAATAATGAATATAAGTATAGGTACAAATGTACGATAGGTATACTTAATAAATATGAATACCCATAGATATGATATTATTATCAGACTTGGGTAGTATTCGGAATACTTTTTAAATACTTTTTTTTTACGGAATTTTGAATACTTTTTACAAGTCTTCTGAGTACAGCATTCGGAATACTTTTTTTCTTATATAGGTTTACCTACTCTTATATATTACTAATTATTAATTATTAACTATATTAATTTGAATATAATTTATAACTAATAGATAGCCTGATAGCCGATAGTTGTGTATTATGGAGATTATATAATAATGTTCATTTATAAACACAGAATTGAAAAAATAATATATTTTTTGCTATTGAAATCTAAATCTTCTAAAAAAAAGTATTCGAACAATATTTG
>WHPZ01575713.1:0-11146 GCA_016617965.1 Macrosiphum rosae | reverse complement strand
AAATTATCTTTGCAATGACCCTATCCAAAGAACTATGATTAAAATTAACTTAGACACAAGACTTTTGGAATTTTAGTCAAAAGTGATGAGTAAAATAAATCTTAGACACGGACCACACAACGTTTTGTTCTTACTTAATAATAATAGTATGTATATTAATTATATTTTTATTTTGATGTTTTATATTGTTTTTTATTTATACAATTTGTTATTTAATACTTACCAATATTTATGTATTTGTCTCTGTTAATTGCCATCAGGCGTTGAAATATATAAATAAATAAATAAATAAATAAATAAATATACCTAATATTCCTAGGTTTAAATTTTACTACAAATTTATTTATTTTTTATTATTTTGTAAAGTGAATCATGTGTTATGTATATGTGATTTTTATATATAAAAGTACAATGGGTAAACTTAAAAGTATCGTTACAGTATAGTTTTTGAAAAAAGTGATTTTTAAGGGTTTTTTTATGTTTTCTAATTACCAGATAAATATAAGGAAAAACTAACTATACCATATGAGTGTGAGCGTAAGTCTGACCTAAAATCATGTGTCATATAATTTTCGCTTTTTTTGGCACCATAATGGTGCTTATGGTGCTGATAACGTATAAAATAGTGTGACATATAATTTTACGGTAACAGTTTCACTTATTCATGGTGATATTTGTTTAAAGTTTGAAACAAAGGTTAACAATAGGTTGAGAAACTTAAATTTTTGTAGTTTATAGTATTTCAGTAAAACCATAATTTAATTTATTGTATGTACAAAAGTATAAAATATTTACAAATTTTGTTTAAAATGAATTTATTTATAAACAAATTAGTCAATGTCAACAGTAGTATTCTAATATTCTATAAATATTATAAATGTAGTTATGGATTTATTAAAGTATATAATAAAAATTTCTAAACATATTTTTCAAACTTAAAACTTTGAATAGGTATGAGAAAAAAAATTAAGGCACCATGCGAATGAGTGAAACATTTTACTCTAGAAATGATGTGTCAAACAGCGTGAAAATCTTTATTTTTAACAGAACATAATATATCAATTAAAATGTAATAAATAATTAGTTGTGTACTGTGTAATGTGTATATTATGATATATATATATAATATATAGTAAAGTTTGTAGTTCTGTCCTATTTGAATAATTTTAAATTTAATTATAGGTATGTATTTATTGTTTTATGCGTAATAGTTTAAAACTTAAACTTAGTGGATTTGGTGCTTGATAATATGATATGCTATAAAAAAACTAAACGACAATAAAACGATTAAAAAGTTTTTGAAATTTTAATGTTTCTCGTTTATTGCCATAATAACCAATTAAAATATTTATTAAATATTGTGCATTACATAATGAATACGCCCAATGTGGACCAAATTGATTTTCCAAACTTTTTACAGAAATGTTTCTATAACTATATTTATTATAATTGAATTGTTATAATGCAGGTTATCGTATTTTGATTCAATTTTGAACTGATACTGTAAAAGAGTAATAATTATAAACTTGTTGAATAAAACGATTGGAATTTATAAAAACAAGTTAGGAAAGCTCATCCTGCGAGCATGCTAAATTCTTGGTTTTTAAACCAATTTTAATACAACTTCGCAATAAATTATAATTCCATATTAAAGTTTAGAAACCTAAATAATTAGTTCAACTGTAACTACCTACCAGTTTTTCCCTTCAATTATTTTAGATTTCGGGTTTTCACATTATTATACCTTGTCTCAGCTATTTTCTGAAGATGACGTTCCTTATCACTTAAACAATAATAATCCCTGGGATACGGTTCCAAGCCGCTTAAGAGGCCCGCACTTGTTTCAGGTGTCTATCTAACGGTATGATAATGTCGGCAAGCAAAGTGGACGGTCTCGTAAGTACGGTGCGAAAGGGTGTTTTCGAAGGGCGTCTACGTATACAGGGTGATACATTTAACTTAAGACACTATGATTATTTCAGAAAACACTTATGTTTTTGAAAATATTTCTTTCACACTGTAATTTCAAGTCATTTTTTATTATATGTTATCATATTTAAGCTTTATACTCTTTTGAATGATAACATACGTTTTTAATATCATATTCCAAAGCAGAATATCATTTGGAGTATTTCGATCTAAATATAATTCAAATTTTTGACAAGTATTTTATTAGTTATAAACTTATAAACTATAGGTAGGTATTTAAAGATTAGATGAGGCGGGTTGTCAACTATATTATTTGGTGGGGTACTCCTGTACTAGTGTACTAGTGTACTACACCACTTATCTAAACTTTATAAATACTTCAACCCTTCCACTGCTTGTACATTTTTGTAATATTTAGAAGTAATCCAAAACATATTCTGCTTAGAAATAAGGAATTGAAAATGTATGTTGTAATATAAGTATATAAGACAGTATAAAATATATTGTCGTTTTTTAACGATTTAAAATTATGTGAAAAAATATTTTTAAAAATTTTAGGGCCTTGTGCGTTTAAACAGATCACCCGGTATATAGGTACTTGGTTGTGTACACGGGTGTACGTGTGTGGGTTTGTAACACAAAAACAATGAAACAAACGGTTGCTGTCGAGGTGTAATTAGAGTGGGGAAAAAATTAATTCCACAGTGTCGGTTTTATTGTCGAAAAGGTCCCGGAATCCAAACCATCTGTTGTTCGGATATAAGTCGCGGACGAGGTGGGCTGCCGTGCAAGTGGGACAGCCGCTGTAGGTGTCTGGGGCGGGGGGGAGAGCAGGGATCTCGTCGGGAGAAAAACACCACGGGAGGGGCGGGAGGCCAAAAAGGAATTTATTTACAATACCCGAATCGCAAGCATTATTAATCCTGTCACTTTTAGCTAAACTCGAATGGGAATCCACTGTACTGTAAACCATCCTTAGCCGGCCATGCCATAGTGAATATATATATAGTTTGTGGTTGGTCTTCCGCGTTGGCTGGCAATAATTCTGTTTCGTCGTCATCACAACGATAATATTATATAAGTATAGAAAAAGTACCAAACTCGACCCGTATGGCTGTGGTCTTGTCTTTGTAGTGGCAACTGATCGCACGTGTTGGTTGAAATCAAAGCTCAATAAACCGGTGTGTCTGCAAGGAGTATTTTTTTAAGAGGATGACGTGGTGCAGTGGAGGGCTGGAAGTTTTGATTATTTACGCCAGTTGGTTATGGTGATGATTATCGAAAATATTTACGAATATTATGTGTCACTACTGTGACTGAATCGATGGGAAGGCGTTTTGTCGTATAGGTTTAAAAAGGTATCTATTTTAAAACCACTTTGCAGTGCGCCATCGAAAAAGATTATTCGAATTAATTTAAGTTGATAGTATTAAGAGTGCTCCCAAAAGACAATTGTTTGTATTAAAAATTAAACGACATTTCACGAGACAGGTACGTGCTGACAACTCACAACTACGTCGTAACTACACTTATAATTTTTTGCATTACTCAGCTCTTTCTCTATTCCCTTCCACAAAAAAAATCTTAAGCCGTATTCAAATAATTTGCGTGCAGGTACACTGAACATTCTTTTACCTCCGCCGCCCCCTACAAACCTAGTCATATTTAATTTATTTTCACCTCCACATCACGCGTTTTGTATAGTTTTTCTTCCATCTCTCTGCACTTACGCCTTGGGCAAAATGTTTTTTGCTGCGTGCATCGCTAATATGCGCTGGTATAGTATGAAGTCAAAAACAACTATAGACTAAACATTAAAAGAACTTGTACAGGACGCTTTTTGCTTTTTGCTTCTCTGAACAACTATAGTCGAGACTCGCAGTGTTTATGTATGCGATGTCCACTTTACTAAAAATAAATGAGACACATGTAAATTGTAAACTGTAATATAATAATATTTTTAGAAGCCTATAAGTATAAGTAAGTTTGTATGCACATCAATTATTATACGAAACTCAATATGATTATTTAAAGTTGAATGTAATGTACCATGCAACATGTGTATTACATCATTATCGTTAACGTTTTTATAGCTGCTGATAGCACGTCTACTTTATCGACGTCCATATGATTTGATTATTATATTATAACACCTACACGCCGTAATATTCGATTAATGAAAAACTCTAAACTCTAACCAACATTAATAAACATCCTGGACCCAATCACTCAAACCTTGACCACTCAGAATTGACGGGACCCTTGACTCAGCACTCGGACCTGAAACCGAAGACAACTCAAAATGATAGACTTTCTAAGAGCAACAGAACTTTATAATTTTATTTCATAATAATTATCTTTCCTTTGTTTGTTTGCTATACTATTTTGATATTTATTTTATAACTTTTTTCTATCAGCATATATGTGTAAATATTGTAAATACCTACTGTAATTATCAGAAATAGGTTATACCTTTATTGTCACCCTATTACTACAACTCAAATGGAGCATACCTATAAACACACCTGAAACATTGTAACGACCGTAACTTGACTGTTATGGCCTTAGATGCCGGGTTATTTTTTCGAGATCAATAAAAAAAAAATTTAAATTGCCACATCGAATGTTAAATGGTTCGTTGCACTTGTTTTGAATCGGTTAATTTTTACATCATTTTAATCTAGGTAGATACATTAAAAACCATTTTACAAATATAATACGATATTAACAGAAACAAATCGTATATAAAAATTTAATTCTCTCGTGACAATACCGTTAAACACCAATGAAATAGGTACCTTATAAAGTTATAACCTATATGATTTATATTATAACATGTTTATAAGGTACATAAAACGATTGGGAATAATATGCGCCCGAGTCGCATATTATTATATTATACGTGACGAGAAGTTTAACGTGCATGTCACAACTTATGTGTAGGTATTATACTTTATATTTTTAATTTATATATATATATATATATCTACACAACGATAGTAAGTTAATAACAGTGCGATGAATAGAATTACAAATAATATTATTATGGTGTATTACAAGTTACAAGTCTCATAGTTTTAGGTCGGGTGTAGACTCAGGGACCCCACAAGGGGGGAGAGGCTGTTGGACCTGGAGTACAGAAGTCCAGCTATTTTAGAGGTCTGTTGAAATATATTTGTGATTTTTGAAATGTTGATAAAAATACTTATTTTATACTTTATTGTAAATATTTGTTATTTTAAACTGTGGGTTATTTATTACCTTGAAATCGTGTATGGGGCACCCTTACCGTTTTTAATACGCTGTATTTTATTGGAAGTTTTGTATAGGGTCCGCAAAAACATTTAGTTCGGGGGCCCAAAATTTAATGTGGGGGGCATGGGTGTAGTGGTCCTACTATTCTCTATAGTCTATAATAATACTCCAGTTTTCGAACATCTCCAGCAAGTGATTGCATACCAGGAACACTTTTTTAAAGAAAATCGAATAAAAATTCTATACAATAAAAGATGATTGAAAGGATAGTGACGTATGAATAATATATATGGTTGAACATAAAATATACCGAGCTTATCTAATAAGTACCTAGTTACAATTATCTTGTAATTCGGTGCAACAAAGGGGTTTTAATGAAGTTATATTCTGATGTAGGTATAGGTATTATATTATTATAATGTCACTATGACACCGATATGGAAACGCTATGGGGTAAAACCATACGGAAATTCATTCAGATATTATACGCTCGACGGGAAGTATCTATTACCGGGGAAGACTGTGCCGCGTATGACGATATCAAATGAAAAAAAGTACAAATAAAAATTTAATTTAACACATCAAACGTTTTGCAGAGTAAACATTTTGAAACATAATTTCATTTAGGGTCAGAATAGGTTATACCTATAGTGTCTACTACTACAGTATAATAAGGGTCACTTAGGGTTACGCTGTTATAAATTTAGAACTAATCTGATTTTAGATTCTGAGAGGAGCGATGAATATGACGTATTGATTTTACTATGCTAGTGCGTGTGTGTGTTTTTTTTATTTTATGTGTGTAAACGGTTTATTATACCTAGTAGGGACAATTTTTTAAGCATTAATTCACGAGCAATTTGGTTGACGAAATTAGATATTTAAAGTTGAATACAAATTTTAATTATTTGGTGGTAATCAACGATGAGGACTCATTACAGGAGTATTTTCCGTTTGTATACAAACTAAAAAAAAAAATAAAATAAATATATTTGGGAATCAATGACTTGATTAGTATATTATAATTATATATTAGTGTACACTAGTGATGATCAAAACAAGACCAAGACCAAGACTTTCAAAATCTTGGTCTTGGTCTTGGTCTTGCAGACTCAGTCTTGGTCTTGAGCAAGACTCTTGCAAGACTCTTTCTATTTTCACAATAAATATGAAACAAAAAAAACTAAATATCTATTATAGCTGTGTGTAGGTTTTTTGCTATGATTTCTAATATAAAATGTAAGTCCAATATATTATATGGTATATTTATAATTTAAACATTAACATAAAACCAGTTAACATTTTAATTTTTATTATACTCCTTTAAAACTTTGCAATTTAAATTATGCTTATATTATTTTACTTGTATTTGTGTTTGATGAATCAATTTACCAGCATAATTAACTTTGTAAGTTAATATTATATTTATGTTAAATATCCATAGGTTATTACTAATTACTAATTATTGACCAATAAAATGTTTATAAAAATTAAATTGTTATATTTTAATGTTCATTTTAATAAATTATTATATTAAAAAAACCGTATGGTTTGTTCCAAATATTAAATTGCTTAATAATTATATTTGTTATAATGATAATATTTATTATTTATAAATAAACTTTTATTTTTATTTTATTCACCAGTGTCCAGTTCAGTAGTACTAAATGTTTGAGAGTACGTGATATCCGCATGTGTTGTCTCTGTCTTACAAGTGCATAACATAGCAAATTGTAAGCAAAGCAGAACACGAGTAGCTCCGTTAATTTAAAAATTAGAGTGAATTGGCCTCTTATAAAATCTAATGGTAAGATTATTATCTAGACAATCCCATGAGTTTTTTATTATATTTTGATTTTAAAGCGAACTATGAGTATTTTAAAATTGTAAATTGTTTGTAAAGTATTTGCTAATTAGTATGAAACAACAATGTTATTTTGTAATATTAATTCAAATTATTTAAATCTTTTTTCAACAATTTTCCATTTCCTCGAATACTGATCAAATTTAATATAACAATACAAATAATTTCTTATTATTTTTGTTATAAATTATTAGTCAATGAAATCTAGATACACTAATGTGTTTTCAGGGAAAAAAATGATGATGTGATGGTCTGTTTTGGTCTTGGTCTTTCAAGCCTAATTTTGGTCTTGGTCTTGGTCTTGGTCTTGCAGCAAGAGTTTTGCGAGACCACAAGACTAAGACCAATTTTGATCATCACTAGTGTACGCCTAAATTTTTTGTCGATTGGCATTACAGTGTTCTGTACCTATACCTACGTACAAAATATTCTGTAACTAAATAATAATGAACAAACAGACGACGGTGGCTTTATAATATCACTTCATAGAACTTACGACTTTTGTCGATACAACGATTTTGAAAACATTTTACAAATATTTACCAATTACCTACCTACTAAACATCAGTATATGCGAATAAGCCAAAAATATAATATTATTATGCACCGTACACAATATTATAAGACACGCGAGGCTGTACTATATGAACTAAACAAAAATGTTATATGTGTGGTTGAACAATACTATAAATACATATTATAATATAATATTATTATTATGCTGTTTGTTAGTGTTGCAAACTCCGTGGCCACGGCCCTCCGAACGCATTTTACGCTTGGAAAGAAATAACCACGTGAAATAAATTCTTATATGGCCGCCGGGGCAGGACGTGTATTGAACCGACCTAATCTACTTAACAGAACCCTAGTCCCTAACTACATTTTCTACATATAATATCTAACCACGCGATGATTTGCGGATACAGCACAAGGGTGCAAGACGATAGTTTGATGTATTTAAATAAAGTATTTCACCGTGTCGACCGTGTCTCGTTAACGAACTTAAAGTCTAAGAATAAGTGTTAACAATAATCTGTCGTTCTGTGCATTTGTACTATGTTATTATAATTAGGATTTGGGACTTCTAGCTCTAAAAAATAACAAAATATGCACCAAATAATAGCCAAATATGCTCTAAAATATGCACCTAAAAATAACCGTACATGCACGAACGTCGAACATATATGCCAAAAAAAAAAATTAAGTATAACAAATATGTGGTAAAATTAAATATTTATTTCATTAGAATTTATATTATATTATATTAGTATATTACTATATTAGAATATTATTACTTGAATTTAAAATGATTTAATACATTGAATTTTTAAAAGGTAATTGGTTTACATTTTAGTGTTCTTCCGTGTCTACCGATCCTAAAGTAAAAACAAAACAATGTTTAAATATTTAAATGTTTTAATTCTTGTTTTTTTTATTAATTTCTTTACATTAAAAATTACACTGCACAAAGAGATATTTCCTGAATTCCTGATGTTTTCAAACGTGAATCTACGATGATTAATTGACAGTAAATTTTTATACACGGACAAATGTTTTTCGACATCTACAGACGACATTGGAGCATATATATAAAATCATTACTTTTCAAGTCCTCAGGTAATCCTTCCATATCTTTAACTTCACAATTTTTTTAATTTTTAAAAAGCTTTGTAACCATGATTTTTGTCTAAAACGTCCCTTAATTTCTGTACGACTGCTTTGTCTTTTGTACATTTTAAGTCAACAATTATATTTTTCGCATCTTCGACAGTTTTTAATGAATTAGATAATTTTATTCTTTTCTTTTCCAAAAATATTATGGATTTGAGTAAAGATCGGAAATTCGATTTAATAAATGCCAAGTTACACTGAAGGTTATTCTTTTCCAAATACTTGTTTAAAATGTCAAAATATGCAAAATAAGCATAACAATTTTAAAATAAGCACTTCCTGCAAAATCTATCAAATATGCAAAAATATGCACATTCCAATTTTAGATCTGATATCATGGCACAGATACTCTGCTATTTTTAACAATAATAAACAAAAGTATGCAAATGCTAGAAGTCCCTAAGCCTAGTTATAATATATAAATAGGTAGGTACACCAGGGGGCTAATCCATGGGATCTAGCCTCCTCCCCCCTCTCGACCATACAATAATTATAACTGGATACTGCCATTGATGATGATAAATACTAAAAAAATATAATTATTATATGGATATTATATATAATTTGTGTTGTGACATAATTGTTGCCCTCTTCTCAATTCCCCCTTCCAGATTGTTGCTCTGGATCTGTGCCTGAGGTAAAACACAATTCCATACGTAGGTACTAACCTATCTATACAACTGCAAATACCTCTACGCAATAATTATATCTTATAATGATACGGAAAACCAAACTATAATAATATATACTCTGATTAACTCTCTGATTAACTGGATACGTCCTATATAAACAGTTGATTTTAATTATTAATTGGTAACATTATTTTTTCGTTTTGAGTACCTACCTAGGTAACTCGCTACAAATTAATAACTTAATTTTCAAGTAAAACCTATGTCGTTCTATTATACGTAAGTTCATATAATTACCATGGTGGGTTAGCTTGTAATAATTATATTATTATATTATTTTCAAACGGACATTATACCTATACGTATGTAGTACAATAATGGTCTCGTTAACACGTCATGATTAACGCGTATGCTTATGATGATTATTTAAAACGAAAACCTATGATGTAATATAATTACTGTTTTATTGGAACGTATAGGAAAAAAATTCTCTTACATATATTATATTGACATAATAATAAGCCTAGTTAATATGCGGAGAAAAAAAAACTTTAAGACAAGCCCGAGTCCTCACACTAAAATATCCACCTTTGAAATATAATAATATAATAATAATAATATAGTATTATCTATTATTGAACGGAAATATATTATATTACCCACATAATAATATTATATTATATGGGCGACACCGTTTTCCACCAAAATTTACCCAATCATTTATATATTCGATGAAGTTATCGGTACAATAATATAGGCACCTATATTATATTAATATTTCCATTTTCCGATATAAACAATTTCAAGTTTTAACCTAACCTATATCTGACATAGTATAATGTATGCTTAAAATAGATATCAGATAATAATAAAATAAACGAACGAACCCAACTTACAATGAACGTTACAATATCCCTGCTTTTTTTACAAAACAGGTATTACTCAAATGCGATTTGTATTTGTTCTTGACAAATATATAACTTGCTGGTGCGTGTTCTACATGAATAAAATAAATTATTTATTTCATATAAATATATCTATATGATGGATATGACTATACGTCTATACCTACCTAGATATGAATATTTTTGTAAAATAACATGAACTATTTGTATTTCATAGGTATTTGTTTATTACAAAATATGTCAATACTGAATACATCAACAACTTCTCATACCTATTTCATAAAACGAGGGGTTACCAAATCTAAAAATTGAAATTTCGTGTGGAAAATGGAAGTATGATAATATATTATTATTATAGTAGGCACTGCAGGTGGTAAACGGAAAGGTCGATTTTGGCGAAAAAGTGGAATACCGTGATATATAATTTTATTACGACGCTGCATGAGTACAATAAATCGGTTTTTAAATATAATTAACTGTATTATAAATATATATACTGTGTAATATACGACGGAAAAACACCACCACACCACCGGTGGAAATATATGCATATACATATACGGATACGTTTATCGGTGTAGGTACTTACATATATATATCTACCTCAAACTCGGTTACCTATCTTTAAGCAATCTGTCATTATGTAAATCGCGTCGTAATAAAAGATCTCCAAGGATACAGAGAAAATTGGTAGGAGGGTACCAGCCTCGTATATACGCTCTGTAGATATGCCTCTTCCTATTAATAATAATAATATACGATAACACGACGACGATAACATATAATCGTGTGATGGGAGGCTTTGCTCTGCAGTCCGATATTATATCTATTATAACGTAGTAGGACCTTTATTATACTATTATAATAATAGTAGTTAGTCATTGTATTTGTAT
>WHPZ01575706.1:0-10197 GCA_016617965.1 Macrosiphum rosae | reverse complement strand
AATAATAATATACATAGGTACATATTTTAAAGGAATTTACGCAATTTATTTATAACAGCATATTATTAGGTAACATTTATAATACAAGAAAAGGCATACAAAAAAAATTATGTTGATTTAAAAAAAAAATGTTTATGCTTAACAAAAGTTATAAAAAACTTGTCTTAAACATGTTTCTCCTACATTTATTGCTCCACTCTGAATCTAAAATATGCAGTGTTATTTTTTTTAGGAATTATTCAAACAGAATTTGGCCCCTATTCAGGTGAAGGATACCACTGACAAGTGACAGGAAATTGCTAAAAATAAATTTAGTAAATAATAAAATAAAAAAATTTAATTATTTTCAGATGCAACAACTCATCATGAACCAACTTCCTCATTTACTAAAAATTGCAATTATGTAAAAAAAGATGATTTATAGCCACTGTAGTCAAATATTACTTTTCTACAAAATCTTGTTTTGTCTAAAATGCCAAATTTAAAATTGTAAGATGATATTATCATTTCGGAAAACATCATTGAAGGATCATTAAAGTAAGAAATAATTTAATGTATTCTTCTAAAATAACTTAGATATCAACTTTATAACTTGTATGTTATTAGAATTGTACTGAATGGTGGTGTCCTAAACACATACAATTTATGGATCTTTTGGATAAATTAATTATTATGATGCTTATGGTGTGAAAATTTTGTTCAAAAATTTATAATTTACCTTTATCTCTCAAAATTTTAAAAATCACATTTTGAATGCATCAAATGTGATTATTACATGTATTAAACATTATATTAGAAAGCATCTAATAAGTTAAAAGATCGGCTCAGTTAAACGTCATAATCGTTCAATATCAGGTATAAATATTCAATATATTGAAAATGGTAAAATTATTTTGAAAACATTAGCAATGGTAGAATTATTTGAAAAGCATACAGCAGAAAATTTTAAACAATCTGTAAAAATAAAATTATATGTATTTGTTTTTGAACTATAATAATTTAATAATATAGATATAATTTAATTTGTGTTGCTTTTTTTTTATAGCTTCTTCATGTGCTTGTGAAATAATTATGAAATTACTAGAGAACAAATTTACACAATTACTTGTGACAATGCTGCAAATATGATAAATTTGGCTAGAATAATTACTGTCAATGATATTCTAAATGATTTTTTAGATCCAAGTGATTAGGTTAATGATTATATTCCAGAAATCAATAATGAAGATGTTGATAATGATGACCCAGATGACAGTGACAATGAACACCTTCTTGATGGAACACCATTATATAATGAAGATAATACTTTTAATCAATTTATTTAATACAGGTATATTCATTAAAATAATCTGGTTTACAAAACTTAAAAAAAACATTATGAAAATATGAACATTTTTTTAAATTGAAATATCAAGTACTACTAACCTATATTTAAAATTTTTATATAAACCTAACAAAATAATTTACCATTAATTAGTTATTAAACGTATTTAAGAAATATAAATATTATTAGGTACCTATATATTAAAAATTTAACCTAATACAGAGTAGGTAGCTATCATATTGCTACAAGGACTTAAAGACGTGCTATAGCAGTAAACCATAAAACCAAATATGTTGGTGAAATTACTGTTTATCTTCTATAATAAATAAAATTCATGTTTTAAATTGACAGATGAAGCTACCATAGCTACCATTTTCAAGACGATGTGCTGGATGCTTTATGTGTTCTGCACCCATAACTTCATATGTGCGATGTGCGGTGCATACCTTGCAACTATGTATTCTGGATGGGTTTAAAAATGCACCAATAACAAGTGTTCAAGCGAGGAAGGTATAATTTCAAAAGTTTAACATAGTAAATTTATTTTTGGTTTGATGATTATACGTATACTTATTCTTTTATGTTCTTAATTTACCTATTTTACAAAATCAAGTGGTGAAGAAATTAAGAACTCCAAAGTATGCCAAAACTAAAAAGAAAAAACCTCAAATATGCCATAATAGATAATGTAACAATATGTTATTCAGATTATTAGAGTTGAAAGAGTTTTGCCAAACCCATGATAGCACTAATACGGAACTCAAATTTAAAAAAAAAAAAAGTGTATGGGATTCTATTCAAAGCATTGTAAGTTTTTATTTTAATAAATACCTTATAACTTATTAGCTGGTATCAATCATTGTACAGTAGTATACATTTAACATTAAGCCATACATAAGTAACTTTAATATAACAATCAGATACACTTCTTACCTATAACTCTAGAATTAGCAGTGGTAAAACTTATGAGAAAAATAATGTCAAATCATTATTTGAGCATTGTCCATTTATAAATTATAGACTATTTTATACTATACCTAATTATTGATGATAGAAATAAATTAATGCACAAATTCCACTGTAGTCTGATGTTGTTATTTTAAGTATAATTTTTTACTTTATTTTTATTCAAACTTGTGAATACTATGAATATTATTTTTCATACAATTATGTAGGTACTATATTTAGTTAGAATATATTAATTGAACTATTTAAGAGAAAAAAAACGTCTATGTATGAATTATGCAGTGGTTTTCTTTTTATGTAGTTATCGAGTATACTTTTTTATCTAAATGTTTAACTTTTAAAGTTTTATATTTTCTTATACTATTCTTTAAAAGTCATTAAATATATTGATTATCATATAGTTAATATTGATAGTAATTAGTTTTTGAATATATAAGTAACTAATATTTATTTTAATTGTGTATAGATTGATGCATCAAAGCCTGTTAAGATAACTAGTCTAACTCTTCAAAAGCAGGACATTAACCTCAGTGACTTCTCTGGAGTATGGCTTAAAGTACCCAATGGTTTCCAGTCTAATGGTTCAATGTTAGCTAAACAAATTTTGAAATCTATGAAACAACTTGAAGTGCTATTATTAAAGAATCCAGTATTTTTGGAAGGTATGTTTGATGAATATTATAATCGTCAAACTAAAGACCGGATTTAATTTATATTGCAACTTTTTTTGAAGTTAAGATAAACCAAATCTGATCAAATGTATAGTCAATATTATATACTTTATGTGCCCATTTATTTTTTTAATGCAATTTTTTGTAATTTTCCACGTTTTTGCAATTTTTTACAATTTTGTGTGTTTAAATTAACAAAATATTTAACTCAGCTAAATTTATTGTATAAAAACTCTATTATGAGTTTATGACATACTGAGTTTTTGTTGTGAGTAGATATTCTGTGGTTGTACCATAGAGCCATTATTAAGAGCCATTATCAATACATATACATAATTGTATTATCGTCGGTATTATCCGATATGAATAATACCATACTTGTTGAGACAACCGATCCAAGAGGTTTGCTCAGAATATTTTTTTTAATTTCTCATATTATAATAAAATATACTATTTTGGTTTAGGTTTGGTTATTGCAAATGTATTAATTGGTAAATTAGATGGGACGCCTAGTCAATTATATTTAGTTTCGTGTAAACAACTAGAATCTAGAAATTATGAAACTATTTGTCAGTTTATTAATTTTTCATTGAGAATATTTCCTGGTATTGAACAAAAAGTTGTACTTTTTATTAGTGATGCTAGTACTTACATGATTAAAGCAGCAAAAACATTAAAAATATTTTTCCCAAAAATGATTCATATTACATTGTACACACAATCAATAGAGTTCTAGAGAAAATTCGAGAACTATATCCTGACATAAATAGATTAATTAACAATGGTAATAAATTTAGTATTTAAAATCTAAATACAAAGTAACTTGTCTCGTTTATTTTAGGGAAAAATCCTTTCCTAAAAGCACCATTGAGAATCGATAAATATAGAAAAGAAATGCCAGGTATTCCTTTACCTCATGAACCTATTATTACAAGGTGGGGAACATGGTTAAATGCTGCACTTTTCTATGCAAATAATTTTGAAAAATTTGGAAATGTGATTGATAGTTTAAAAGATTAAATACAAATTTATGTATGTAATTGAAAAAAATGAAGTGTATAAAACTATTAAATGTTATTATGAAGTCATGTCATGTAAAAAAAATTAACCAGAATTTCATAATAATGAAATAAATAATAAAATAATAATTTAAAAATTCATAAGATTCAATAAATGAGTAAAATATTTAAAACTCAAACTAAATTTTACTTTTACAAACTAAACATTCTTGAATTATATTTTTAATTGTATGTTAAACAGCAAACATGATATATATTTGTAGCTCATTTACATACTTTGTACTTGTATAAAATAATTGTTATAAAAAGAAACAAAATTCAAAATATTTCTTAAATATTTCTCCATCATTGATTTCCTCAAGTCTTTCTCTGTCTGCTACTAACTAGTCTTTAATAGATGTTATGGCGCGTACAGATAATCCATAGAATACTCTTGGCGTTATTGTCAAATTTTCATCAGCCAAATAACTCCAGCCCAAATGGCTTTGACAATTTAGGCACAAAATTACTGTCCATTTATATCTGCAGAGAAATTAATTACTAAAGTAATGGCTAATAACAAAAAAAAAATGTTTTAATATACCCAGGGAACCAGCAGCATTCAGTAGACGGACTTCCTACTGATATCACGTCCAAATCATCGTCCAGTTCGGTTACAGTTATCATTTCATGGATTATTCCCCAAGAGTTACAATAAGTACTCTGTGGTCCTCCAGGAGACATTGGAAACACATTGTTCATATTGCACACTGGAGCACTACAGCCAGATTGAGCACACAAGAATTTTTGCATTGATTGCTATAATAAAAAATGCAATAAGCCATTGTTCTTAGTTTCTAACTATAATTTATAATATTTCTTACAGCTTTATTCAAATATTGTAGTTCGTATTGAAGTCGTAGGTTTGTTGACTCAATACCAAGCAGCTCACTTATTTGTTCTTGACTGAATATACTAAGTATATACAACACTTGGAATGACAACAAACATGGATCATCTGAGATTTTTACATCTTTATCTTTAAAATATAATAATACACAAAAATGCTTGAATGTCAGTTGTAAATTTGATCAAATATTTTTTTATGGTACATAACAAGCCTCAATGTAATTTAAATGCAATTTGATTCAGTCACATTGTGTGCTTTTTAAATAATTATTTTAAAATTTAATAGAAGTGTTACAACACTATTATACTAGTGCCATTGAGAGAGTGCCACTGGGCGGCGACCAAAATTCGTTAGATCTAGAGCATTCCCACCACTAAACCTTCCCGAACGCTATCGCCGTCAACTCTGGCCGCCGCCACCGTCGCTGCTACTTCCACCTGGTCACGCGTAGCGAGTGGGGAAATTTAAGGCAGCGACTAGGCGGTAGAGTGAGAGAAATTGTTCGAAACTGCAGAGCTCGGTCATTTAAATAAGCCAACGAGTGCCACTCTCTGGATGGCACTTGTATATATATTATAATTTATAATATATTATATCATAACATATTAAAAAATTTAAAATTATTCAAACATTTAGCCTTACACAACATTTTAATTTTTTTGGAAAGACGAGATGCCAATTCATAAACATCAAACTGTTTATAAACCCAATCTGGCCACTGAGTTTGCCATATGTCTCTTTTACGGAACCTAACATAAACATAATATGCATACTTAATATTAATATGTTAATTTTAAATTATTTCTATTTTATTAAATATTGTATACACTTATTACATTTCACCATGACTAATATTACGTTTCTTTGGATGTAAACACAATGTATTATACGGATAAGTTAATGTAATATCTGGAATGATTTTGATTTCAGCCAAACCAAATGATTGTTCATGACTAGAAAAAAAGAATAAATTATAATGAAATAGATAACCTGATCCAAGTAAAAATTAAACTATTTTGCGTTAGTCAATTGATTATTTATAGTGATGTTATGTGCAAGTCGTTCTTAGTCTCTCTCCCCTAATTTTTTTTTTTAGACTAATAAGTATAGATATATTTAAATAGATTCTTTAAAACAAATAAAAATAAATTATACAATCTGTTAATCATTAATTATTAATAATTTAAATTTAGCAATTAATATTAAATTACAGTTTCAATTGTCTATTTTCTAAATTATATTAATTTCAGCATTTAAATGATTCACAACTATAACATTTGGGACTGGATCATGTACTAAACTACTAATAATATTATTTAGGTATAAAGAATAATAATTTTAGGTTAAATGTAATGATGGCCTTTGACTGGTAACATAACTTTAGTATTTACTAAACTGAGTAAATAATACTATTTACTTTCTTATCTGTTATACCCACTGGCACTATTTAAATATATCCATTAAAATATATTATTATATCTCTACATTATATTTTATAATACCTTCAATTGTGTTCTGTATACAGTATACACATTATATATTTTATACAAAATCAATCAAGTTTTTTTTAAATAATTTAGAATTATCAGTTACCTTTCAGGAAGTGTAGTGACTCTTACAATTTCAAACCGCTGATAGCCTATAGCTTTCATTTGAAATGGCTGAGAAGTTTCTATTTCTAAAGGATGTTCATAAACCTCGGCAATTGTTCCAAATGTACGCTCATTTTTATTACTAATAAAAATAAAGATTTTATATTATTATTTATAAATGAACAACTAATTATATATGTTTTACAGTTTGTAGCAAACTCCAAATGACGAATTACGGAATATGGAATATTTTAATATTAGTTCAACATGTATTGAACGAGCTATAATAGGCAAAATTTGTCCAGGCATCAAATTTAGCTTTATAAAAATAATTGGTAATTTATGAAAAATGCCTTCTTTATATAATGTGCGTCCAGTAGCTTTATCAAGTCCATCTTCCAAATACTAAAAGAATTGCAATAAGTTATAAGAATATTCAACTAAACATTTTTACAAGTATTATACAATATGTATAGTTACATTAATATGTGAACAATTGATTTAATCTTACAGATGTATAAGATTAAATCAATTGTTTATTAGAATACTTAAATGTATGGCTGCTCAATAAATTTAAATACATTTCCACCATAGGTAAGTTTTTACATTAACACGTTCAATATATCATATTGGAGGGCAGTATATACTTGTCCCTATGCCGGAAAAATTAGGTTTTAAAAAAAAATTTTGAAGACTGAAAAAATGTATATACCTACAACTTGAATGCACATTGGAAATTTAATTTATAGGAGACACTAACAAGAAACTTATACATTAATCGTAACATGACCCAAGTTATATTACATTGAATAACAAGGTACGTGAAACCAATAATTGGATTAATTTATCACTTTTGAATGATGTTGAATGCTAAATTTATGTTGTACACATCACATAGTCAATATGTTAATAATAGGAAAGAATTTTATATAGAGAGTAAAAATAATAAATCAATAGGTGTCAGGAGTTAGGACTGCATATACAATATCTGACAAAAAATGGCCCAAAATTAAGTATTTTAGAATTTATATTTGATAATATTGGACACAGACTATATAGGTAGAATTTCATCCGGAAAAATAAATGTTCTATACAATTTTCAGAATTATATGATATGTGTGAATCATAGATCTTATACTACTCATTTAGGTAACCCAGTGGGCTTTTTATTATATTTTAATTTTTAAGCAAGTTATGAGTATTTTAAAATGTACAAACAATTTACAATTTTAGCTACAAGTGTTCTGCTGAGCGTAACATTTGCTATGTTATGCACTTGTAAGACGGAAACAACACATGCAAGTATCATGTCTTCTTAAACACTGTTTGATAGATTTATGTGTTAATAATATAAGTGTTATTAGTATAATTAGTATTCAATAAAATCAAGCTGTGTATAAGATAATTTTTTTTTTTGAAACGCTTTTAAATGTTTTTATTGATAGACAATGAAAGTTAAATTACCTTGTATGATGCAGTTAAACTTCGTTTAAAGTGTGTTTCTAATTGAAGTACTGGGGCTAAATTTCATTAGAAATATGGATTAATTTATGTTTTCAAGAAGTTTAAATTATGCCAACAGTAATTTTATGTTCAAAAATATAAGAACAAATATATTTTATACATACGGATAGTAAAAACCCTTCTATCTTGAACACGTCGTTGAACAACTGCATTTGAAATTACTTGCCTGTTAGGACTATAATAAAGATTTGAATGAAATTCAATACAATTACTTATTCATTTTTGTTGTTATGTTTAGAGTTTGGCCATTCTGGATCACTTAAAAAAACTATTGAAACCATAAATAAATCGATAATATGAAATATTAATTATTCTTTTATACAGTGTACAATTATCTAGTTAAAATTATAAAATGAATGTAAATTGTAAAAATTGATAACATGGGGTTCAGTAGTGGCCATACAAAATAAATAAAATAACAGGTATCTAACAATGAAACTTTAAATGTTGACAAGAATCAATTTAAGTGATTAAATATTTAAAGCTAATCACGATTAATGAGATTATTATTAAATATTAGATGATTATTTTTTTTCTATGCATTTTCCCAAACTAAAACTCAAAAATATAATATTTACAATAAAACATCAAACTACAAAAGTACAAAAGCGAGGTCTTTACACCACTCTTGCCAGGTGCCACTACATAGACACTCAGGAGGAGAGTAATTCCACCTTCTAAGTAAAAAATACACAGAACCAACAACTAGGATGACTAGCAATGCTCAGTAGACGAAATTTGTTTAGCTACCCAAAAAACGCACTCTTTCAACAAAAAAGTTGAATAATCAACCCATGATTATCAATATTAAATAGGTAAATACTCACTTGTCGTTTTCATGATCATCGGAGTTAATGTTAAAGTTGTTTGGGGTGTTCTGGGTATTCATGTTGACAACGTCGTTTGTTCGAGTTTTTCGCTAACAACCAGCGTACCAGCGTCCGGACGTCTTGTTAATTAAAACGTTAACAGGTACCTGTTGAGTATCTCTCGTTGTAAAAATAATAATATAATAATAATAGGTAGGTATTATTATTGTAGTGGTCCAAACACCGTTAACGAGAATATCAAATATTAATTAATAACAGTCAACAAACAACAAATATACAGATAAAAATACATTATTATAGATATTATTTTGTAGTCTATACAGCCTGCGATAACTGAGTATGATCATAGTATAAGAAAGTATTTTTAATTTACTCTATTATACACGTACAACTTGCTAAACAATTGAACATTAGTAAAAAACCCACATACAAACACCGATAATATTCTTACCAACAAGTTTCATAATGGGTCGATTCACTCTAATTTTTAATTAACGGAGCTAAACATGATCTGCTGAGCATACAATTTCTAGGTTATGCATTTGTAAGACGGAGACCACAAATAGCCGTGTAGTGGCCTCTTAAGATAGTACTACATCAAATGGTCCATACCGATGTGCAACGATACGAAACGTTCAATGTAACTTTTTATTCTGTAAGCGTTTGACCATGTTGACGTGGATGTTGTTTATCAATATTTTCATAAATTTTTTATAAATTTTTTCATTAATTATCTAATCAAAAAGAAAAAAACACTGAAGACAATAAATTAAATATACTAAAATAACATAACATTAATAAAATTGTCGTTCAATGTTATAAATTATAATATCCTTTATATCCTATTCTATCGTGTACTACAAAATGAACAGCTGACTACGAGAACAGCTGTCTAAGGCCACCACCAGTGGAACGGAAAACGCCGGCTAATGGCTATAGTGAAACCGTTGAGTAAAAAACGAAGCACCACTCCGTTTCCCCAGCCGGCCGGCCAATTCCCGTCGATTCCTTGTAGCGCGACCAATCGCGTACCTTCGCCGCAGCGGCGGTCGGTTTTAAAACGTCGCGGCCGCGTTATCACCTTTTTTTCTTATCATTTTTCCGATTTTTGGAATTTAGCTTTTTTTACACGGTTTCGAACACTTTCGAGCCTTTTCGCCTTTTTTATACTTGATTCGCGTAGCTCGCGATCTCTCGAAGCCGCCGGTGTGCGGCTTATATCCGTGCGCCGTTCGAAGCGGTCGCAATGTCGATCGAAAAATACGCTCCCGGCCGGACTTTTTTGCCGATTTTTTTCGTTTTCTCCTACCGTTTCGTCTTTTCGCACGACGTTCGTGCCCGGAACGTGTAGTTAACGTCTTTTTAAAGCCGTTTATATGCGC
>WHPZ01575699.1:0-20483 GCA_016617965.1 Macrosiphum rosae | reverse complement strand
TATATGTACTATCCACAAATATATGTGTGTGTGCATGTTGTATGTATAATTATATTGTCGTTTCTACGTGGGGCCAATTATAAGACCCTGGATGTTCCGGTTTTACGAAACAAAATAACAATAATAATAATACCATAATACTAAAATATCTATTATATCATGAAGGCTATCATTTAAAAAATAAAAAAAATATTTATCGCTCCATAATTAAATTTCATACAAATCTAAGTACCTATATGTATTTGGAAATATCGTATATTTAATAATAATTCTGATAGTTAGAATTTGAATAAAAATATGCTCAATGTTAAAGGATATGATGGGGATGAACATGCTTGGTGAATCACCCTGTAATAATGTGCAGTACAATACATATTGTGTAGCACATAAATAGATAATGATAATATTGCAATCTGCAATGTGTAGCATTGTATTTGAGGGTAATAAAACAATAATTCTCAATTTGTTATACTGTGTTTTTGCAACTTTTATTTTATTTCACAGTTGAATCAAACGAAGAATAAAGAACGAAATAATCTAATCATGTCGTGATGTAAACAATAACAATAAAATTATCAAAACAGACGTTCTGATATGTTTACGATAGCTTCGCTTGCTTGCCTTGTACGACATACATGATACATCAAAATATTAAACATAATAAAATAGGTACCAATATATAGGTACCTATCTATAGGCTATAATATCATTGAAGAATACAACGATTCGCAGTTTGCATACCGATAAAAACAACAAACAAAAATTCGATTATTCGTGTCAAAACTCAAAATACAATTCTTTAATACAATTTAGGTAGATACCAATCATTATTATATTTTTAACTATTGTTATCGTAATATATATTAATATAATATTTTATTTTATTATATAATTTAAACAAAATACACCGACCTACGCTTATATTCATGACGAATATGGCAGCGCTAACCTATACTCTTTTGAGTTTTGACACAATTTTAAACTGTCTACGCATACATATATTACCTCCTTATATTTAGTATTTACCAAAAATGTATAATAATATTATAACGTCAGTCTGATGTTATGTCTTAGCCGTTTCTGTTTTTATTTTATATTTAAATTATTTCATTTACGCAGTATAAATGTATAATATCACGATTTAGGTATTTTGTTTATATGGGTTTTCGGGTCATTTTTAGTCGTAGTTCACCACTTCAAATTCAATTCTATTAAATATTCTAAAACGTATAATATTCCAACTGCATAACGGCATAGGCAATAGGCATAATATTATAATATTGTTGCAACAACGTAGTTTGATTCCGGTTTGTCGGCGTTGTATGTCATAGATAGGTATTTTATTATTACCTTTAGGCTGAAGTGGACTTCTCGAGGTCTGAAACAACTACATATACTGTATCACGTTTGTCGATAAATCACGGTGAAACGGAATTCGAAATTATATTTTGAAAAAAATAATATAATACTAAAATACAATTTCTATATAGGTATAGACGGTATAGTGATTATTGAATCCGATACGTCATATTGAATAGGTAGGTATAATAATAAATTGGCTGTCTGTTATTTGTTTATATTCAGTAAACTATATACATATTATATTTTTTATATTGGATTATCAAACAGTCTCGAAAGAGCTATGTGAAAACATTAAATTTTGGTTTTTGACATTTTATGTCTTTGATTTGGCACATAGAATTAAATCGAAAAACGTTACATTACAAAAAAACGTTACGTTACGAAAAAAAATTGCAAAATCTCATTTTTCTAATCTGAGATTCGAACTCGATATACGCGCTTATCACACGATTGTTAGGTGATAGATATATGATAGCAAGGACAACAAAGACATAAAATGTGGTACTTCATTGCAGACTCGTACCTATGCAATATGATTTTTACGTGGAACTTTTTTATATTTTATATTAATATGCTCATCGTCTAATAATATTGCACTTTATACCAGGTGTTGTTATTGAAAAGAGAGCTATACGCTTCGAATTTCAGTTCAACTGTAGTAGTAACTAGTAATGGCTACTTATTAGTATGTATAATGTGTGTTAAAATTAACAAACTTGTAATTACGACTATTTATTCTGGCTAAAAATTTAAAACGGATTGTTATTAAGTTAAAAGAAATCGTGAGCTTTCGTATAGTAGCCAATTGTGAAATGTGTCGGATTTATATCATTCCGAACCAAAAATATATAATATTTAAATTAAGTGGAAATAATTATGCCTGAAACGTATTTCATATTCATTTGTACGCTCATAACACAAAAGGCCGAATTATTATTATTATTATTAGCTATTCAGTATTATATTATAAAAGCACAATAACGTCGGTTCGTGTGGTCTTAATATACGATTTAATTGATTCAAAAACCTCGTTTGAAAACGATTTTATTGTTCCGTTTCCACAAACAAAATAGAAAACGGATAGAAAAACACGATAGAGGTTTGGTAATAATAAACGTCTGTATCAAGCATTTATATTTTATACTTCGTCTTATACAAGGTTATTCATTTATCATGGGCTGGGCAACATGTATTATTATGCATAAAAAATAACTGAAAAAAATTCGTTTGAATATTTATAATTTCGTCCAAATTTTTAACTTAAAACAACTATATAAATATTACTGTGTTTGTATATTTTAAAGTTTTTGATTACAGCATGAACCTACTACTATTACAGTATAAACCTATATTACTCATAAGAAACCTTTTTTAGATTCTGAGTGGAACAATAAATGTATTGATTTTACAATGATGTGTGTGTTTTTTTTTTTAATTTTATTTGTGTCTTTGTACACGATAAGTAGTCGAAATAATGCTTCAATTTTCAACTTCAGTATCTTGTTCGATTGGAAAGTGATTATCGTTGGTGCATTGGGGAGGTAAAAATTTAAAATTCCCAGTAATTTTCAAAAGTGCCAAGAAAAACAAAAGAAAAATTAAGGAAAAACAGGAATTTTTAAGCAAAATAAAATATGGTTTTTGGTTTAATTAATAAATTTAAATAATAAATTTATAAAACGTTCGACTTTTATACCTAAGGATTGAAAATTTAAAACAAGATTCCACGTAAGTAGTTAATTCTGTTACCAAAAAATCTAAAAAATACAGAAGGACAATTTATTTTTATAGTAATTTTAAGTTCAAATTTGGACGAAATTACATAATAAAAAACCTAGAGTTACTATTTTAGTTATTTTGTTGTGGTTGTATAATATTATTCGTGGGTACTTGAAATTTCTAAAGTACACTATTATATATCTATGATAGTTTCAGGGTTTGTTGTAGATGTATAACGCGTTATAAATACCTAATGGATATTGTGATATGATTAATTTGGAATTTATTATAGGTACCTATTATAGGTCATTTTTTTTAATACTATAGATAAGTATATGTCTTATACCTAGAGTGACATACCGTCTCCGAGCTCATTTTTTTTATACAATGATATTACATCATTGAATTCAAATTTAATACCATCCATTATACAGTGACCCACTTGTAACCTACTGTACAGCAGAGTATCTTTTTATATTATCAATCCTTAGTTTATAAATTGAACATTTCATAAATTTTTAACCAGGCACAGAGTCATTTGTAAATTTTTGTGATAATTTTAACTTTGAATGCTGATAAAAAATTTAATTTTCAAAATGTTTGGCCTAACAATACCATTTCTATCGACAGTTATATAAAATGTAAAGAGAAAGACAAAGTTGTAAGTAATAGAGTACAGTAATCAATAATTGTAATCAAATTGTTGTCAAGAACTAGTAAAATATCATGTATAGCTAATAGCCTCTGTCGCCTAAGCTAAAAAAAATGTATGCACTATAATGACGTCTAATAAATAGGTTTAATAATCAAGTACTTATTGACTATTTTACTATTGGATTGTCTCTATTATTGAAATTAACTATCAATTAAAACATTATGTACCTATTACTTACCTACCATATTTGATTAAATATTAAATATTACTAAATACATTTTTTTTTTCAAAAATTGACAAATTAACCGTGGAAAGTTAATGTTTTAAAATAATCTTCTTGCCATTATAGGTCTGTTAGTATATTTTAAAGATTTATCGTCAATTTTTCTTCCGGCGGCCAGCTGGCTAAAGTGCCGTAATGTAAAATGTATGAATATTCTCCACCATAATAATAGCGGTATTTCGCCAATGAAAACAGACACTTCAGTCGCAGCGCCGACAAGGCTTTGATGCTTTTTTTTGTTTTGCTTTCCCACAACACACTCGCTATTGTAGTATATTTAAGCGGCGTATTAAAATACATTGTCCGTCCTAGTCCGCACTTAAATCGTTGTCATGTCACGTCTATATTATGTTGGTCGTGCCAAATGCGCGGGTCCATCACCACTCTAACGCCAAACGCAAAACGTCAGGAAAAATAAACAAAAGGTCATTTTTTTCTCAAGGAAAGAAAGTAAAGGTTTGCTGTTGAAAAAAAGGCCTAACTTGATTTATATAGACATATTCCGCCCAATTCGGTTCGTTACACATATAACACGCCGGGTGTGACGACAAACTATCTATCAATAATACATTGAAGTTTCCAAATGAACTCCATGTATTGTAAGAAGTTATGTATTGTAAAAAGTTATGTATTGCCGTTAAGTATTCGCCAATGAACGATAATAGAAGTATTCTAGTATAGAACCATAAGCAGACCGGGTATCTCGGACTCTTGGAAACCAGGTGCGAAGTACGATTTTGAAGCACATTAAAATAAAAATGCCATAAAGAGGGTAGGTAGGTATTTTATTATTTTTATTAAAAAATAAATGTATTTTTAATTACAATACCTATATCAAATTTTAAATAAGTCTTTAGCTGTCTATAAATAATCTATATTTAACATAATATTTTCAAACATTATCTATAGTAATCATATATAAATATATAATGTGATACATTGATATCCATATTTATTATTCTTTAATATAGAAGGGTCTTATTATTTCAATGTGTACAATTCACCGTTCGCATCTGTGATTTATTCGGCACTGAACCTATTTTCATTGGAGTTGTTGCACTGTACCTATACATTTAGGGCCTTATAATACATTATAAATAAAAAAAAAAAAAACCATAGTTGTTTAAGACCCTTTTTCTTAGGTGTCTTATTTTGTTCGTACCTATGGCAATATTATAGAATTTAATGAAACTAAAATAGTATGAATTTATGTAACAATGTTTTTTTATTTTTTTATTTTATTTTTATTTAAATATATAAAATCTGTTTACAATAAAAAACAATAAGTTATAAGGATAACATAGAAAAATATACAAACATGACTAACGTGAAGAGGAGACCGTTCATTAACAGAACCTCGGTAAAAAAAATGTTAACTATACATTAAATTATATTTCGTTTAATATTCCGAAATGCCGACATCGTCAACAATACTGCTGCGACCGCGGCGAAGAAGCGGACTCGATGCCGTTCGCAAAACCTACTATGTACTAAAGATCTGAGAAAGTTCCGAAATCTAAACACGCCGACAGTAACTGTCAGGTAACAATTATATGATATATATATTATAATTATAGTATAATAGGCTATAAATACATAGAGTTTCGTAAGGAAACACACGACATAATATATGGTTGAAAGGAGTACATTAGTAGTTTATGTATTTTTATGAGCAATAATAAAAATTATGAGAATATTTTACGATCAAACATTTTGGACACAAGCCGCAATTATTTCCATAATATAACTATTTAACACTATTTTTTAAAATTATTTATTTTTTTTACCACGCTTCATCTGACCGAATCTCAAGTAAGCATTTTTTGTGTCCAGCGCAACTAGTTGTTGTAGATGCGTTGGACACATCGACAGAGCAATTCATTTGCCAAAAATGCTTACTTGAGATTCGGTCAGAAGAAGCGTAGTAAAAAAAAATAATTTTAAAAAATAGTGTTAAATAGATATATTATGGAAATAA
Organism: Macrosiphum rosae; assembly: GCA_016617965.1. Lineage (NCBI taxonomy): Eukaryota > Metazoa > Arthropoda > Insecta > Hemiptera > Aphididae > Macrosiphum > Macrosiphum rosae. The sequence continues at coordinate 14,486 of WHPZ01575699.1, read as the reverse complement.
TTGCTGCTTGTGTCCAAAATGTTTGATAGTAAAATATACTCATAATTATTATTATTGCCCATAAAAATACCTGAACTACATATGTACTCCTTTCAACCATATACTATGTCGTGTGTTTTCTTATGAAAATCTATGTGTTTATAGCCTATTATACTATAATTATAATATATATATTATTTAATTTTTACCCGACTAGATTTCGGAACGATCTCCGATCTTTGGTAGTAGGTTTGGCGAACTGCATCGAGTCCGCTTCTTCGCAGCAGTATGGTTGACGATGACGGCATTTCGTGCCCAGTACAAAATCTAACGCTTCAACCAACCTATCTATAATATCGGAAAAGCGATACGATAAACATTCGTTATCGAAATGTTCGTCTCGTTCGTTTTGTGTCTCCTCTTCGCCCATTTTACGTTTCAGCCACGCAAATTTGTCGATGTGATTCTTTTCGCGGTGCCGCTGTTGGCGCATCAGCATCGTGTCCTCCTGGAAGTGCTTCATGTCCAGTGGTTTCATCTGGAACATAGAATAGATTCGTCGGACCACCAGTTCGGCGTTTATACTCGCAGCAAAACACAACTGACCGAAACTTCCTGAAAAATTGTTTCCTTAAATGACTAAAAACGACCGATTTGTTTGATAGTTCAATAAAACCATTAACCACCTATGATATTCTTTTCAAAAATAAAAGTTTACATTTATATATATAGTACATAATAATGATAGATGATAAGCTGCACGTTGATTATTTCCGATCAAAAGCTCGGGATTTTCATGTATGTTGACATGGGGGAGAGGGGGGCAAAGGGCCGGTACAGTGTGATAATATAGGTACTTATTAGTTATTATTAGGTAAATACTGTGGTGTAGGATAATATATCGCTTGGTTAGCGACCGCGTAGTGGTAGGTAAACCGTGATTGGATTTGATTCTCGCGACTCGCACTCACTTCTGAGATTATAATGTATCATAAGTATACTAACATATTATTATATTATACTGCAGGATGTAACAGGCAAAGACCTTAAAAATTAAAAAACTTTGGTTCTATTCAATATTTAAAAAAAAAATGTTAAGTATATTATAATTTATAATTGATTGACTTTTGCGCTACACGTATGATATGACATTTTTTATTTTTATTTGTAATACTGAAAATAAAAATTCAAAATAGCCAACTTGTAAATTTGAATTTTAGAAAAAGTATATTTATTGTAAAAACATTTATTTAACTCATAATTATTATGCCTAGTTTAATTTCTATGATTTTTTAAAATTTCCAAATTTTGTAAAAAAATGTAAATTCCACTGGTTTTTTTTTTTTACCTATACCTATCAAATTAACAGTATGGTGCAGGTAACAGGTACTTAAATAATTTATGTACAGATTTATTATATTTATATACAATAGTTTTAAAAATCATATAACATTCAAAAATGATGATATTTATAGTTAGTTAAAATAAAATAATAAATATTAAATTAATAATAAAATAAGACAGTCGACAGTTGATGTGTATAGCTATACTAAAAATATTTTTAATCTGTAAATTTTACCATCCACCGTTTTTCAGGGCAAAAATACATACCAGTGGAAAATAAAATTTTTTTTCAGATAAAAAAAAAATATCGGTAGAATTTACACAATATGAATCCTACCCTAAAATCAACTACCTATATAAATTGGTGGAATTTACAATCGCCATTACATAATTGATCTACAGTTTACCGTTAATCAAGGTGGAAGAGATCAAGAAAACATTCGTCCAGAATACGATGGTTTTGCTGATGTCGTAGTATAAAAATAACAATTCTTGCAGATAGCCAAAATCATCGAATGGTTTTTCGGAATTTGCGTTCATGGCGTTGCTGGTGGATAAGTTATAGTTATTACCTATATTAGAGGAAAATAATAATATTATTAAATATTAATAAATTTGTATTATTTAAGTTTTTTTACATAACTACCTACGTAATCAAATACGAAACAATAGAACATAAAAAAAAACAATCGTTACCTTGATAACGTTAATACAGTTTGTGTCGTATTCCCATATTATAATGTATTATATTATGATACACCATATTATGTTTATTACTTACTTTTTGTTTAAACATAGATAAAATAGGATGATACGTTTAATAGGTACACGTGAATATTGGTGCCAAGTGGTTTCTTTTTCAAAAGTGTAAATAATGTGTACAAATAATAACGGGATAGTTGACTTCACCATAATGAATTGTTATATGAACCAATGAAGGTCTATTATAATCTTAATATCCATTATGGGGAAACTCGGTACGAAACATTGATCATAGGACAACCCGGCCCGGCTAGTAGGCAAAACGATTTGATAGCGAAACCTAGTAGAACCTGCAGCAGGCAGGGTTTGAAATCGATTTTAAATATTATCTATATAAAAATCGTTAAAAACCATTTAAGAAATCAAAAGTGATATTATTCGATGGGAAAGTGAATCTAGTTAGTGCATTCGGCAAAACAACATTATAGAATCAAGGACAAACGGGAATTTTAACGCAAAAAATTGCTTTTGGTGTAGATTTAAGATAAATGAATGTACATACATGAAACCTAAAACTTTATTTGTTGGGTAAAAATGCTTGAAAATTTGATTCAAGGCTCCTACTATATTGTTACAATTAAATTTGAAAAATATTAATTCTTGGTCACAGTTTTTTTTATAAGCATTTAAAGTTCAAATCTTGACAAAATAGGGAAAAATCAAGAAAATTAGCACACCTATTATTTTGAGTTGAGAATTCATAAAAATTTTAGTTTTTAAATCTAAGATTTCAAAATGTAAAACAAGATTATTTATAAGTTTGTCTATCTTAATCAAAAAAAAAAATGTCACCAAGAAAAATTAAATTTTTATGAGCGTTTGAAGATCATATTTTTACAATATTGGATATTCACTCAATTTCTCATGTAGTGATTTTGTTATTTTGTTGTCATTCAAAAACGAATAATTGTAGATCCATGATTGGACCGAACTTTAAATTTCAATGGAAACTGGAAACTGGGAATCGAAACTGGGACATTTGACACCATATGGTATTTATCACATTTCACGAGTGGACTTTGCCGTCCATATACCTACGGACTTCCGACAACCCATTAGCATACAAAGACCTAACTATAATAATGCACAAGTAGTAAATAATAAAATAATAGTCATATTAATATAATATAATTTATAATATTTAATAATCATAACCACTTTTTTTTTAGTACCTACTCAACCCTTTCTTCCCCACGAATATTGCAGTATTGCGCCCACCTTATTGTAGATTGCTATGCTCTTACGGCGTGCAAACGAGAGTATGCTTCCTAATAAATTACGTCGACATATTGAGACCAAGCATCCTGATCAAAAAGATCAGCCACTCTCTTATTTTTGAAACAAAGCTAAAAGAACTAAAAACGTCCAAAACAAAAATTAAGCAGTTTACCAAGGTCAATGAAAAAGCTATGCACGCTTCGTACTTGATAAGTTTACGAATCGCAAAAGCTGGTAAATCATATACTATCGGAGAGAATTTAGTGTTGCCAGCGATAAAAGATGCAGTTGAAGTAATGTTTGGTGACAAGAGTTCAAAAGACGTTGAAATGATACCACTATCAAATGATACAGTTGAACGTAGAATTAATGAAATGTCTCAGTCGACAGAAGATGAGTTAATTCAAAGAGTTAAAGGTAGCTTTTTCTCTCTACAACAGATGAATCTACCGATGTTCAAGGTTTATGCCAGCTGCTTGTATTCATGCGTTATATATGGAACAACGGACCTCATGAAGATATGTTGTTTTGTGAACCAATTATTCGGGGTACTAGCGAAGAAATCTTCAACACCCTTGATTCTTATGTCAATAAAAAAGGTCTTGATTGGGTGAAATGTGTCGGAGCTTGAAGAGTAGACATTTATGATTTTTATCATATGAGACACCAAAGTCAGAACATGGACTGCTGCAAAAATTAAATAATTAAGAAAAATTCCACTCCTCGTACTAGTTAGTATTTATTTAGATAATATATAGAAACCATGATCAGACGCAGCTTTTATGTAGATAATTCCCGTAAATCATTATTTATTTTAACTAAATCGGTAATTTTGAAACGTATATTTACTATTGTAATTATTACAATTTTGTTAATAAGTAGTTTTTAGTGATTCACTGTTAATTATAATTGTTGATATTTGATTGGCATGTGACATGTAATAATAACAACCGTTGAGATAGTGTTAAAAAAAAACAATTTCTCCAGGGTGTGCCAAAAATACGAATGTGGCATCGCAGCTTATAGCGACCACTTGCGAAAAGTAATAAATTATATCTAATACTACCTACTATCGGAGAGCAGTGCAATATGGTAAGTTTGGGTATCACGTTAGGAAAATGCGTCATACTTATACATGGTGTTATACAGCTTAGCCTTGGAAAGGTGAAGTAACAATATGACGTACATGTCCGGATCCCACAACGACATTGAAATTTTCACAATTTTTCTTTTAGTAAGTATTTACATGTTACTTTTTAAAATTGCTGGTTTAAGCATAGTCGCGTGGTCCCAGTGCCGCATTTAGACATTTTGCGCCCCGGTGCAAAAAAAAATTGCTGCTCCCTAAGGGGCCTACCCAGGGAAAATATGGGAGATAGATCCTCATTAACCTTTTAGATTTTGAGCACAGAAAATAATATTTGTTTTACAATGTGCGATTTCTTTAAATATATTGTTTAGTAATTACTTGATCCTCTCTCCGCAAAGATACCTTTGAATTTATGTCACTTAAACTTTGCTTATAATTCATCATATAAGTTGTTTTTTAAAACATGTTTAATTAGGTCGTAGGTACTTCATGAATAAATAAAATACAATTATATAAAACTATACAAATTAATATTAATTTCAAATATGTCAAACATCATAATACTATATATTATATAATACTGAATTATATTATATAACAATGTAATTAAAATAATTAAAATTATAAAATTTTAATGAATCACAAATAAACATACTTTTGACCACAACATTTTGGCGACCAGTTTTGGGCCAGCCCCCCCCCCCCTAAATGCGGAGCGGAATTGCGTGGTCCAACATTATGTTCATGAAAGCCATAGATTTAATATGCATGTATAATGTATATAGATTATAGACTCTGCGTTCCTCATACTGACCTAACCTAACCTACCTTGCTATAGGTCCTAATGCAGTAATGCCAATATTATTAATAATACCTAATAATTAATACGACAACGAGTCGTAGACCATTTATACCAATATTATGGTTTAGGTTCAAGTTGTTCAGAACACTACAGTGAACCATACTTTTCGGTTGGAAATTATAGTACATACCTAGCCACCTAGGTATACATTAATTATGCTGATATCTTAGTGTACACATATAATTTAGCTAGGTACTCATCAAGGAATCGTAATATATTTACCTACGTTGTTTCTTATGTATCCGTGCCTTTGCACAGTAAACCCAATCAGATAGTGGGATTTAATTAGATTCTCCGATGTAATGGTTTCTAAAACGATTATGTCGTTAAGAGTCATTAAGACAGTAATATTACTCTTTGAATATTTAATTTAATACCTACGGTTTGTTTTTTATGATTCAAAGTAATTTTTTTTCAAGTTTTACATTGTAAAATTTTTTTTAGGTAGGTAGGTACAATCAAAAATGTTATACATAATGTATGTATCTGCATTCTGCAGTACTGCCAGTACTTACAAGTTACAAATCACTTATATAAAATAAATGTATAAAAATGCATAAAATGGCACTGACATTGGGTTGGCCATCATGCACGTTTATGTATGGAACATATAGTATTTTAAGCTATTTGTAAGTTTTGTTATTAATAGTATAAAACGAATAAAACAGTGAAAATCCAAGAGAATATTGTGTTTTTTTTTTATTTAAACTGTTGTTTTCTGTTCAAAACAAAGAATACACCAACTCTGCATATAGCAGTTAACAGGTTAACAGAAAGGTCAATATTATTGAAAAAATACAGTGTCCCCTCTGGATTTTCAAATATGGACGCCCTGTCGCCCTTGATAGATATATATTATTTTTAAAATCCATTACAATATAAAACTTAATGTTATAGACTATATAGTACCTATAATAAACCAATAACTGAACATTTTTGAAGATCTTATAATATGTATTATGTACCCATTAACTCACCTTATAGCATAATATTAGTGTTAAGTACATATTAGGTATATGCAATTAAATAATTACAACAAGGATGATTGTAAATAGAATGTACATAGCGTGTACCTATATCTGAGAGTATCTGTGATGTATTTATATAATTTATGCTCAATTTGTGTAAACTGTAAATAATTACTCCATGCGGTATATTTTAGGTAATGATATTTGAATCACTGGTGGATTGAATGTATAATTATTCGGTAAATGCATTCCACTTCGTTCCCGTGTTCCAGTGTTCAACAGTATACGATAGTATGATATGCATTTTAATAACCATTAGAATACGCAGTTTGCGACATATGTTGTAATTTGTCACATTGAGGAATCAATTAATCAACGCTAATTAAACTGGTGTTAGCCAGTGTTGACTTTTGACTAATCATTTTTATAATATTTATCGTAATATTATATGCACTGAAAATATGAAATAAGACTTTAAAATCGTACAATTAATAAATGGGGAGGGGCATATAAATTGAATAATTTTAATTTTAATTAATAATACATATTGCACACCTACTATTATTTTTAAACAATAGTGATTATAATAAATAATAATTAATAGTTGGTAAATTTATTCTTATTAAATTAATTTTTCATTTATATGATACTCGTTGTTACATAAAAAAACTGTCGATAGAAAATTGACAGGGGGGCACGTGCTCCTATACCCCCTTACCCGAATCTGCCACTGTAGATGCCCACATCTTAGCATCGTAGACCTTAGTACATACTATTAACTAACATACAATGTTTTAAAATCACTCAACCACTAACCTACCTACTAAGTATACAATATATTATTTACACTGTTAATCGGCATTTTGCAACCATTATAGAACATTTTCAAGTATTTTATAATTTTAAACACATCTAATTTTTCTAAAAAATAATGAGTATAGTAAAATATTACTCTTCATCGCTTTTGATAAATAAGTGCTAAATTTACCTGCCAGCATGGTTCAAAACATTATGTAACTCATTTTTATACAAAAATGTGTTCTCAAGTAGGTTCATAGCAAGATTATATTTAGTCATTCAGAGATTACAGATATTATGAATTATAGTGGTGGCGTGGTAGTGGACTAGGATTCAAATCAGATATTTTATAACTAATCAATTCTTATATTAGGGTGATTTACAACCAATAGTTATTTAAACTACAATGCCCAAGTTAAGTCTTATTTATTATTGTAAAACTATAATTGGTATAAAACATCTTTGGTAAAACCAAGGGAATTAATAATAACTCTATAAATAAATATTGTAAAATTATAATTAAAATGCAATGTATAATACAATATTAAAAGTTGTTCCCCAACGCAGCAACGCAGTCATGTATCTGTTTTGCCTTTACACTACGCCGTGTAACATAATATTATTTTTTAATATAGAAAATACTGACAAATACCGATTCTATGTGAGAGTTCAGATGAATCGAGTTTGTATCCGACGCTAAAATTTGATTGCTGATAAATAGAAACTCATCAAAATCATTTTATGTACATTTATAAATTAATAATCTTAGATTTATAATAATTTAGTCAAATTTAATAAAATTATTATAATAAAATATTTGTAATTAAATGGTTTGCTATAACATTATGCATTATTTTATTTGAACTGTTATCATAAACAATTAAGTTCGATTGTTATTTACAATTATTAACATTGTTATAATTTAACAATTATATACCTACAAGAATACATAGGTATAAAGAAAATACAACAAAATTGGTCTTAATTATAAGTTATATATTTTTTTCTTTAAATTTAAAATCTGGTAACCAATTCGGTTTAAAAAAATGATAAACAAAAATGTGTGGAGTTAGAGGCCCATATAACCTCTTCCAACCTCCAAGTAACCCCTAACTTTTCAAGGTTGAATTTCAGTCCAAGTCTATCCAGATTAAGGCAGAGCAACCAAACAGCATAATTATGTGAAGGGACACACTCGGCTTCGAAAAAATAACAAGTGCATAAGGGGAAAAATTCAGAGTCATCCACGATGATTGGATTAGTAATAAATTGTGATCAGTTCTAAGTCTACAAAATCATGTAGACATCTAAAACAATCAAGCAATAAAAAACATAATAGCAAAACAGATACTTTTCTTATCCACTTTGAAATTTGAGGATCACTTATTTAACTGATAGTAATGCTTTTTTTTTTAGTTATTAGTAGGTACTATTGTACTAATAACTAGCTATGTCACCTAATAGGTTAATAAATTATTTTAATAAAAAATATAATTAAAAACCTATTATTATAATAATATTAACATTTTCCTAAATATAGTAGGTAAATACCTAAACATGTGAATTCACTATTTTCATACATCAACAATTTTAATTTTATAGCTAAGTAACTATACTACCGTAGAACAATTGCTAGAAAAACCATCAGAAGAAGAAATAGCAAGTTATTAGCAATAAAATAATTAAAAAAACAATTGTTTTGAAAAAAACTTTATTCAACTTAATCACAAGTTTAAGTGTTAAACAATTTGATGTGATTTTTTACATTGCTTGTCCACCACGAGAGTCGATCTGAATTAAAACTGAATAGTTTTAGCCTTAAATCACTCTCAACATTCCTCGCAACATTCAGTTTATTTCAAAATTATTTTTAAAAAAAATTCAAGTTGAAAAAGCACGTTGACACCCCACACAGATAATTTTTCGAAAAGCCCGTCAAGTTTCTCAGTGCAATTTTAGTGATTTCTGGATAGTCTTGGCTCTTGCCGAACATTTAACCAGAATGGCAATAATGGTGTGCTTTTAAAAAAAGATTTTAGAGTCTGATTACTTGAAAGTTCAATCAACGAATTTGCGTCACTTGCTTCACACCGTGCACGGCAAAATACGATAAAAATGACAAATGACAGGAACAAATTAATAATAAACGAACTACAAGAGATAAAACTACATTCAAACGTTCGATAGCGTTAAGTGTACACTTTACAGTAGGTAGTATAGTTACTAGTTAATAATGATTAAACATTATTATAAAAAAAGGGCTAGGTTAGGTTAGGTTACAGATATATAAAACAAATATATAATAATATTATTTTAAGTATAGATATTAATATGGTTCACACTCCACGGCCCAGTGCCACGCTGCCAGCAGCCCATGGGTCGGGAATCGCTGCAGACTGCAGTAAGGTATAATGAATACCAACTGTGGTCAAGTGGTTTAAACTTTAAATATCGTTTTCCAATGCACTTAGGCATTACGCAAAGGTACCTTTAATAATTAATTATATACCTGACTATGCTAACGCCCATTGCCAGGTTGCATAAGCAATCACTGATCATTTAATGAATCTGACGCGAGCTACAGCGGTAAAGTGGATCATGGTAGTCCGGTCCTATTTCGCTGATGGTTGTGTGGCTGAGTGACTATAGGTGTCACGGTATTTCAAAAAAAGAACACAACGCAACACGTCATTCGTAGTTAAGGTTTCTTCGCAGGTTTCTTGGCAAGCCGATGACGTTGGCTTGCCTCGCTTTCCCTGGCATTTCTCTTCTCCTTCAGCTGCTGGAACTTCCTGCGGTTCCGCGCCTGCTGCGCCTCCGTTCTCACCGATTGCCTTCCCCTACTAAATTAAAACCAAGAATAACAATTTTAGTAATTTTGTTCTAATTTAAAAAAGTATGTGTCAAACTTTTAAATTTATTATTATATTTTATACACACAGTTTATCTTATACAATAATATTCAATCATTGAATTCAAATCGAATACTAGGTATCCAATTTCTATTACACTTACCCATTTATAACCTACTGTATAGCAGAGCGGTACTTGTTGCCCTTTTTTATTAATATAATTAATATATTAATTGTGAGATGAATTTTAATACATTTTATATTATTTATAACTGGGGCAACAATAAATTGTGCATTAACATAACATCAGAATGATGAAATAAGAATCTTTATTATAACATAATTATAATTTACACATTAAATAAAGGTTTAACATCTTAGAAATATCATTAATTTACATCAAAAATATGTATAACAAATGAAGAAATGTACAAATGTTTAACACTTGTAATGTTTTACATTTAAATAATACACATTATAGATAATGGTTTAACATTTTAAGAATAACATTGATTTACATCATGAATATATATAGGTACATATAACAAATTAACAAATGGAAAAATATACAAATGTTCAACGTTTGAAATGTTTTACATTTAAAAAATACACATTAAGTAATGGCTTAACATCCTAGAAATATCATTAATTTACATCATATTCATACACATGAAGAATTATATACAACTGTACAACGCTTGAAATGCAAAAAGTAACTTTTAGTAAGTAGATTCTGCCTTGAGGCATTATCTGGGTCCGGGGCGGGACAAGCGGAAATCTCATATACCAGCCGGCTGTGCCAAGGATGGACTTCCGTTCAATCAGGAACGCCCGATGACGACATAGACAGATTATCGAACACCGCGGTGGGTCCATCAAAAAAAGACGTACCTATAAATACTTTTACATTAGACACTCTGCTGCTGTATTAATTTATCATCAAAGTTTATAGTTTTGAGTGGTTTTTTAACACTACTGTGCCGTCTTATAGCGAAGTAGAAAATTAGTTACGTATTATGCTCCTATTACTGTAACAATCAATAGGATATTCAAGACTTATGTCCACTAAAAATCCTTGAAATAATTAATCAAAATTACCAGAATACGATGTTCTCGTGTATTGGCACGACAAAATCAAATATTCAATTTGGAATACCTGTGCTACAACAACGACGATTACCATAATCTATTAAAAATAGATTATTTATCACCACCACCCCCCTGCCACCATTCTTCAACAGTGGGCTATTAATGGTTAAACTATTTTATATATCTGCAAATGGAAATAAATATTGAGTGTTGAGATTATCTAGATAATAACTTATTATATTTTATCTTATCTAGATAAATATTTTTTAAGTCAGTGGCGTAACTAGGAATTGGTTCTGGGGTGGAAGTTTTTATAACCATTGGCTATGCCCCCCTCCCACTCCCCTCTTGTTCGTTGACTTTCAAACATTATAATATTACATTAATTTATTATTATAAATTAAATGAGATAAATGGTAAATGGTTATTATTTAGAGATAATAAAGTAAATTAAAATAAATGTATATGATTCATAAATCATAATATATAAAGTCCTTCTTTCTTTTTTTATTACTGAAATATCTAGTTTATCTTCAGGATTTAGTATTATGTCCCTATTCACTAAAAAGTTTGTAGTTCATTCAAGTGCTGTTAGTAACAATTTTAAATTTTAAAGGTTATTTTTTTAACTTTTTAGATATTTTAAGATTTTTACATGCTTTTACATGATTTTTATATAAATTGAACAAACTATAATTTTATACAGGTAAATAAATAAATTTTCTATATAAAAAAAATGTGGGAAAGCGGGTGTACAGTAGCTTACACGTAGATCTCTATAATGGATAGTGATGAATGGTGATGAATGGAATCATCTGACCTCAACACCTTCAATATATTACTTAATATAGACTGACTTAAAAAATTACATACCAGACTTAAAATGTATACACAATACACAATATGTATACTCAACAGCTGCCTGTTGTATTATTCGTCTGTCCATGATTCATATTCTCTACTTGTCTAATCAAATTTAAAATATAAAAAAAAATGTATAATATTAATAAAATAATGTATTTATATATTTTGTAGTAATATCGCAACATTATAGCGGTTTTAATTATAGCATATAATTTAAGTTCATCGGCAAATAACAGCATACCACGTTAGTCGAAAAATTGAATAACAATATAATGAGCAATTTAAATATAAGCCGTGAAGCTATTATAAAATCTTCGACCAAAAAATAAATGTCTATATTAAATATATTGCTTTCCATTTGACATAAAAGATTTTAGCCATAAATCACTCACCTTCGAATCACCATCCCCGACATCCCCAAGTATCTCTCTCACCGCTATATCGACATGCAGTAGAAGGTAAACGATATCTTCTACTATTCGATCACTTTGCCAGTGTGCCTCGACATCATGGGCGATGAGAGAGGATTCTACAAAACTTTCACGACCGAAAACCGCTTCCGGCAACCAATCGGGTATTCTCCTACAGAAAGGTATCTGTGCACGAGAAAAGCCCATTTTTGTAATTTTATTTATTTCAGATAGATTGCTTGGTAATAAGTAGGTACTCACTGCGTTGTTCAAAAGCTCAGATTCGTCCAGTGGCTGGGGCAATGGCGGCAGCGGAGGCGGTGGTAATAAATAATCTATTCTTAATAGATTATAGTAATCATTGTTGTTGTAGCATAGGTACTCTAAATTAAATATTTGATTTTGTAGTTCCTATAAACAAGAAAATAGGATTTTAATTCTATATTTCAAGGATTTTTAGTGGACATCAAGTCTTGAACGCTATTATAGCAATAAGTTGTTTAAGTAATGTAACAAGTTATAAATGTGTTTCACTACTCCATTTTGTAACCACACCATTTGTTTGTGTATTTTTGACCTTTTTAATGCATTTTTTAATTTTTTAAGACATGTTTTACCAATTTCTCATATTATGACTAAACAAAATTTACTTCGTTGAAATATAATCATTAAACAATAAACATAGTACATTATGTAATATTAATCATTTTCATTTTGAACTATAATATGTCTATATATTATAATCAAGTAATCTGGTTTTATTTTGAATACAGAATAAAAATAAATGAAAAAAAAAAAATTCATACTATTGTAAAACCACTAGCTTCCTCTCTCCGCTCCGACTCTAAAATATGTTATCTAATTATTAGGTAATCAATATAAATTATGAATCCTTATAATTTAAAAAATTCATCATCGGCTTAAATTGACACTAAAAATATTTTGCACCTATGTTCAGCTACTTCTCAGCGGGCGTGCCTGAACTTTCATGATAATTGATAAATTAATATAGTTTTATACAACGACGGAGTGTTTAGAACTCTAATTCTAATATAAAAGTACTTACGTCTTCGTATTCAGTGTCTTCTTCTGATTGGCCCACCTCGGTTAATCTATCCTGCAAGTCATCATCCAAACCGTCATCAGCCGGATTTTCTGCAGCACAGGTCATTCATATTATTGTATTGATACAAATACATTATTAATTATGTTATGTAGTATTGACTTAATTATTTATGAATACGATCGTAACACCACAAATTGTACCCGTTCTATACGGAATACCGATATAACTTACCGATGGTAGTTTTGAGATGTTTTCTATCTCCGTCTCTTTCCTCAGACCCAGACCGTTTTCGCTTGTTACACATTTTTGAAATATAATATAAAGTATATCCGTACTTAATAATTTATTGGACTATTAAAGTTTGCTATATATCAAAAACGACAATGTATCGTATGGTATCCGTGGTTATCGCGTTTGTGCACTTTTTTCGTTTTTAGCCATCGAGTAAATAATCAGTTGTTAGTATTTTTACTATTATGCATTTTTATGCAGATTCACGCTTAAAAAATATCGACTATCATAATATTTAGCAGTTCAAGCGAATATCTGTGATTTACCTAATTAAATTTACCAGCGTTTTTGGACACTGCACTATATGAAAAAAGTAGCTCTTACTTCTTAGACCAGACAAAACTGAATTGATTTGGTTTGATGAATTTTAGTTTTGAAAACAGATTACTGAACGTAGTTGGAGTGCCTACCGGGGAGACTGAGTTGCACCCAAAAGGAGTTGAACAATCACAATGTTTTTTTTTCAATTTGTAATTATTTACAAAAGACGAAGTACGCGGGATCAGCTAGTAATAATATATTTCGAAAAATACAATGTGTGTATTAATAAATGGCTAAATAATAGTTCGTCTTTGCGGTTGATTAGACCGTTTGAAGTCCAAGTTAGGGTGAGAAGAGAGTTTGAAGTAATGTTATTATTTGGTATTTTTTTCTGCAATGATGTTTGAGATAAGTGTGGTGAGGAGGGAGATGAGTGGGCTCATAATTAATTTGAATTCTTCAATGAATTTGGAAAAAGACGTTTCACTGTTATTTGGAGTGGAGTTGTTCTTAGAAATCTAGTGATCTCCAGGTACAAATGCATATGTACGTAGTTTTTGTGGGTGTTCCGTCGTTGGTTGTTGATGATGAAGCTGATGTGTGGCGATGGGGTTGAATGCTCTGGTTGGTGT
>WHPZ01575698.1:0-16651 GCA_016617965.1 Macrosiphum rosae | reverse complement strand
TCTGAGACCTACTTAATATACACAACAAATTTCATGAAAATCGGTCCAGCCGTTTCGCGGAGGAGTTTGGTAACAAACATTGTGACACGAGATTTTTATATATTAGATTATTAATTTATCATTGGTCGTCACTCGTCACTCGTCATGATAGGCCTCGCGACGCGGCGAGCGTGGTGTGCGGATATCAATTATAGTACCTACTCGCAGTGTAACAACAATGTAATAATAATATATCGATATAAATGTGCGATAACATTGCTGTATAATGTACAGTACTATAATAATGGTCGCGATCGACACGGAACACAACATAATAACATACAGTTGAGTGGCGACGGCGGACGACGGTCGATCACCGAGCGTTGGCGTTTTCGTTTATTTTCAACAGAAAAGTTCTTTTTAACGTATTCCCCCCCGGACGACCCACCCGCTGCCGCGGAAAACCAGCAAAGCACTCCGACCGAACACGTCGTAATATTATACAAACGTCATAATAATAATAATAATATTATACAACACGCGTGTTCGGGGTTTTTGGCGGAAATCGATTTTTTTTTTTATGTTGTCGTCGTCGTCGTCGTCGTTTCGCGTTTATATATAATTAATATAATTACGGTTGCACCTGCCTGACTGCCTGGTCGCCCGCATAGGGCCCATTTCGATATTATATAATACCTTATTCGGACTACGCCGGACTGACTCGTGATGGCACACGTCGTTTATTGCCACCGGTGGTGCGGCCCCGAGTCGTCGTGTTTCTGAAATAATAAAATAAAATCGTTCGAGTCATTCACGAGCTTCACTGCACACGCAGACAGTGCCGCGGAGCCGGTGTGTGATGCTGTAAAGGTAACGATTTTCGAAGATCACTATTTTTCCTCCGTCTCTATATTCTGTCTCTATCCCGAGATGGTCGACCATGCCAAGCGCCGCCAGACCGAGAACAACAACGAAGAAGTGCAGACCACCGGAAGAGCGCTGCAATCGTTCCCGAAAAAGCCCGAAATCCACTTGTCGTTCAAAAGTCTCACTTACACCGTGAACACCTACATAAAGTTGAAAAAAGGTATAAATATATTATTATACACAGCCACATAGGTAGGAATAGTATTTATAATCAATGGTAGGACGTATATTATAGCCACCGGTTTTAAAACAAATTTATTTTTAAAATAATTGTTATTTTATTGTTTTAATATCATGTACTTACAATTTATATGTACCTAGGTATCCGTACATTTTGCTGTGAAACAAACAATGATATTTTGTAAATTACAAAATAATATAGTTTGTATTATGTTTTAGAACAAATATAATGTGGTTAAAATTAAATTTAAAAAAAATATATTTGTCAATGTCGAATTATGTCATATTATAATAATAATAATTTTCATTATAGCTATAATTACACAGAAAACAGAGGCAAAATATAATACATTTTTTACATTGCGTGAGACCTCACATTTTCACTAAAATATTTACATCATTGCATTTACTAGATATGATATCAAAGTTTATTTACTTGAAATTAAAATTTTAAAAAAGGTGGGCAAGTTGCACTTGAATAAAATCATTCTAATTTTGTCGAAAACTGATTTTAAGTAGAAATTTCCGTTTGGATTCCCCTTTTTCCTTAAATTGTATGTTGTTTTCCCGGCGCTTTTAAAAACCATTGGGAATCTTTTGGCCTCCCAAATGCACCAACTAGATTCACTTTACCATCGAATAAGATACTGTGGAAGAAAATCGTAGAAGCTATACTGCCCCAAATATTGTGATGTCAGACACAAAATATACACATATTGTAAAATCAATACATTCATCACTCCTCTCAAAATCTAAAAGTACCTAGTGAAGTCAGAATATTTTTTTATGAGTGGTTTCAATTCAAATTTGTATTAAATTGGACATTCATTAAATTATTAATATTTAATTATTATAATAGTATTTAAATATAATACAATATACTATACCTATTTAAATCACATATTGTTATGGTGCTATTAAACCTTTTAGTCAATATACCTAGTAGAATGGTGGAATAGGTACGTTATATAAATGGTCGATAGCATAAAATTAATCTAAATATTTTTAAAATGTCATTGTGTACACTATTTTTCAAATTATTTATAAGTTATATACTTATATAAAAAAGGTCTAATCACCACGGAAAATGTTTTTTAAGAAGGTACAAACAAAATATCTAAAATTATTATTCTACGATATCTATATTCCTGCAAATTAGAACATAAAAAAATGTGTTGTTTATATATTTTTTAGATTTTTTGGAAGGTATGAAGTGACATCATATAACCTACTTATGAGGAATCTTATATTACATTTTTAATCTTTTTGACCAAGCGAAAACGAATTACCCATGTCCCATATAATAATAAAAAAAAATTAAAAAGAAAATGAAAAATGTCAAATGTCAACATAAAATAGGTTGCTCATGAGAATTAAAATATTAACAAAATAAGGAAATCGATTTTGTCATAACTAGGTTTGCTTGAAAATTCAGGGTTCTTCCCTAATTTATTTTTGTTTTTCCGAATATATTATTTTTAAAAATCTTGGAATTTTTAATTTTGACCTCCCAAAAAGACAATTAGATTTTTTTTCCTACCAAAACAGTTATTGAAGTTGAAAATCAAAACAAACGTTCTACTAGATAATATTGTTTACAAATACACAAAAAAAGAACATAGTAAAATCAATATATTCATCTCAAAGTTAAATATTTTATAGATTCTGTACCCACCTAAACAAAGTGAAAACTTGTTGTATTTTCGTAAATAATTTATGGTGAGGTTCTTGTTCTATGGTACTTAAAACAAATATCATATTGATAAGTCTTAACGCTTAAGGCTAAACGTTAGTTATAAACTATAATAATAAATTTGGTACTTGAAAAAATACATACAAAATCCAACTCAGCCCGTCTTCTTATTTTGATTATTTGTTGGTACGAATAAATGTGTTGAATAAGCATATTATTATTCAGCTAATTAAAACCATACGGTAGTGATGATATTTTTTTCCACAATTATAATTGTTTTTATATGAGGCACTATACGGTACTTGAAGCACGAATATTCATCTAAATCTCAAAATATTATGCATTTAACTACTTAAGGTTTATTGTTTATTAACCTTTTATAATACCTAATTCGTGTACGTTATTTTTAAATCGATAATTAGTTTAATGGATAAGTTTTAAATTATTATCAATTTTTAAAACCAAAATACACTTATACTCCATATAAAAATGCTTACATGCTCACAGTGTCCAGAAAGTAAGTACGTTTGAAGGTACCTGCGTAAAAATGTAAAATTAATGGATAATGTTTATAATATTTAAATTTAATATATGGATGCTTTATGATGTACCTATCTAATTTATATAGAGGTAGAATGTATATAATTCCATTATTTTATATTAATAATTTATTAATGTTTTTAATTTTGTACAATTTTTTTGTCCTAAAATTCTAAAATCTTCTTAGTTCTTTTAAACCATTTAATTTAAAATAAGTTTCCATAAGTAATATTAAACATTTTTCTATGAATACAAAATTATTAGAATCAGTTGAATAGAAACTAAAATCAAAATTAAAATTTAATGGTTTTCATGCATTTGTTGTTAAGCTTGGCGAGGCTGATGCTCGAGCCGGAAGCTCATATAAATAATCATATTATTATGATGTATCTATACTTTAATATTTCCCAGAAACAGGAATCGACTATTTTGATATTAGTTGGTGACAAGTGGTGGCGGAAACTGTTATTTAAATTTTGAAATTTTGGCGTACACAGTGTATACGTTATTTTCAGAAATAGTAATCAATCATATATTATATATTATTATAAACAATATCACAATATTGTCTCAGATGTCGATATCGTCATGGAACACTAATATAATATAATAATATAAATATATAATATAGTTGTATTTGTAGTGAATTTGCCTTATTTAAATATAATACATCAACTTGTTGTACAAAAAAAAAACAATACATCTTATTGTTTTGTGGTTCTCTAATAATATTGGTATATTGTGGCATATTATGCAATGTGCAATGTGCAATATGATCGTGAGTGGGAGTGATGTGTATCATACTATATAACATGTACACGTCGATGGTCACTCGCAGAGTGTTGTGTGCATAATAATAATATACAATTATTTTTATCATGAAACAATATTGTTTCTATTGTTTGTTTGAACAACAATATTGATTTGGTTTACCTATCCCTCGTAATTGTCGTAATTACCCGAGTGTCTAACCAATATTGGTAATCGTTTCTTCAGTGAAAAAGGAGATTTTGCACGGCATCGGTGGCAGTTTCCGGTCCGGACAACTAACGGCCGTCATGGGACCGTCGGGCTGTGGCAAGAGCACATTACTCAACGTACTCGCCGGATACTCGTGAGTACATTAAGTAATAAAGTTTTAATAAACGTAGGCATGTGCCTCGGTGTGTAATGTTATACCGATGACTGTTGAGAATACATCGAAACCGTTCATTACACCCATAGAAACCGGCCCATTGCAGAGGTCCGCAAGTATATATAGGTACGGTTATTGTAATTATGAGGAATAATTTATTAACTAAACCACGATTCGATAAGGTGAAAATATTTCCGAAGGCGATCGCCCTGTACACTAATTTTTGAGTTATTTTACGAATCCCATACTATTTTAGCAGTGACAGTTAAGAACGGGTTAATTATGTATGATTTACACAGAGTCGTAGAGATACATATTTAAGTAACTAGTATCGGAGATACTGCCCAATCATAAATTTATAGTTCAAATTCATTTGTTGAAAAATTAACGTGTTCATGTCCAGTACTCCAGTTCACACTTTAATCTTCAGATACTATATCGGATACTATTGTATTCTGTATTAAGTGTATCTACTATCTTGTGTCCTGATACAGTCATGTGTTAGTATCGAGTATATTATACTGTGAATTGTAATACCGTTCACGTCTCGAAAAATAAAACATTTTTTTCGTAAGATACTCAATACACTGAAGACTTAGAAGCATTAATTTTTATTTTTTCCAAAGTTAAATAACTTTTATTAATATTAGTATTTGTCATTTGATGTAGAACTATTTTTATGTCTTTGTTACCTTTGGTGATTAGCGTGCTGATACCTTAGCCGGTATCACAACACTCTTATACTTGGTGAATATTCGTTTGTGATTTACTAGTCATTATAATATACGATTATACACCATAATGATTGTTTGATTCATCGAGCAGGTGACTCGTATTTTCTCATTTGTTGTAAAAATGTATATTAGCTGGTCCGTATCTTTTTATATACACACACCTGTTCGGGATATAATATAGTATATAATATAATAATATAATAATAATAGTATATAATATATAATAAACTCTTTCAACTCTTTTGACATATTATATAAAATGTCTCTGAAATACAAAATAATATTCATTTTGAATGGAACATATTTGAAAATTTAAAAAACCACTGACTATTATTAAGCTGTTGTTAAATAAATAGTAACAACTTAAGAGGACACTACACAGACATTTGTTGTCTCCGCCTTACAAGACGTGCGTAACATACCAAATTTACTCTAAGCCGATCACGTTTAGCACCTTTAGTTTAAAAACTAGAGTCAATCGACGACCTATTATGAAACTTGATGGTAAGAATATCATCTGTGTTTGTATGTAGGTTTATACGACAGTTCAATTTTTTGGCAAGTTTTTCGTATATAGTATAGAGTGAATTATTTCTCATATAACTCACTTAAAATCGAATTATCGTAAAAAACACACATACTAACACAGATAATTTTCTTGCCATCATGTTTCATATAATAGATCGATTCACTCTTATTTTTAAACCAACGAAGATAAACGTAATCTGCTGAGGGTAAGTTTGCTATGTAACGTATAACGTATATTCGTACAAGTGCACTTGTAAGACGGAGACAACAAATGTCGGTGTAAGGTCTTCTTAATTCAAATTAGAATAATTGGGTTGACAGCATCATCAAATGAATTACCTAAGTATTACTATTTACAATATAATTTACTCTTATACCTTAGTTCAATTTGACCAACTTTAACTAGTTAATTTTTAAAGAGAAATTTCCCGTTGTTGGATTTTAAATCCACGATTTCAGATCCCACCTCGCCAAACTTCTATATTATATTATTATATGTTGTTAAGATCATGACGGTAGTCGGAATCCAAAAAGTTTGGACAACGTCTGCGCTCAAATTACTTACAGGTTACACGCCGATTATTGTACTATATAGATACCTAGACAAATCAAAATTTCACTAAGAGGACGCTACCCATACATTTGTTATCTCCGTCTTACACACACACACGACATAGCAAATTGTCGTTCACTAGTTTCAATAGTATGCAGTTAGTTTTGATACTAGAGTGAATTGACCTATTATAACATATTTAAATAATAACATTATCTGTGCTTAAGCGTTGGCTTTTATTCGATATTTTAATTTTCAAGCGAGATATGAGCATTTTAAATTTTTGATATTTCACGTAGGTACACATATCTTACTTGAAAATGAAAATATTTAAAAATCGCAGATAGCGATAAGCACAGATAATATTCTTACCTAATAGTATAATAATGGGTCAATTCACTCTATTATTAAAACTAACAACACACTATTTAAACTAGCGAATGGAAATTTGGTATGTCGTGCGTGTGTAAGACGGAGACAACAAATACATGGGTAGAGTCCTCTTAAGATATTTCGGGGCTATATTTTCGAAACACTGCAGTGAATACGTCAGTGTTAGTCTGGCCTGATTTAAATGTACGTTGCAGGATAAGTGGAAGTTCGGGCCAAGTGTATTTGAACGACTCGTTGCGAGATGAAAAACAAATGGCGAACATCAGCTGTTACATACAGCAGGATGATTACGTTCGCGACCTGTTGACCGTCAGGGAATCGATGACGGTGGCGGCCCACCTCAAGTTACCGACAACTGTGTCAGCTGTATCAAAGGCCAGCCAAGTGGAGGACCTGCTGGACGCGTTGGGGCTGTCCATCCACGGAGACACCGTTACCAAAAGGCTCTCCGGAGGCCAGAAAAAGAGACTGTCAATCGCCTTAGAACTTATAACCAACCCGTCGATATTATTCCTAGACGAGCCCACCTCGTGAGTACCGGATGATACTTTTTGGCTGATATTGTTTATTGATGATTCCCATCGTACTAATATATTTACTAAATTGTAAGACACCTTCTTAGGTACCTAAATTATCACTTTTTCGATATGTGCCAAAGTGAAGAAGATTAGTTCAACTGTATGATTGAAGTAAATATATTTAGCGAACCGACAAGAGGCTCTTTTTATTGTTATGTTTTGGATAGGTTTATATAAACTAAAGGTACACATTACAAACCACGGTTTTTATTATTTTCATCATTTTTTGAGTTTATCTTAGTTGTTTGAAAACTAAAAAGTTATTAAGCTCTATAATTTTTTCTCCCAAGTCACCTACGTGATCAGAATACGTGACTAGGGGGGTCAAATTTCTCTTTACTTACACCAGAATGTCTTTTTATTAAAATGTAATATTAAGGACCACATTTGCATGTTTAGTCTTCGTTTTACAAACGCACAACATAGGAAAATGTAATCGAAATAACCAATTTTGTATATAGTTAGTTTCATTGTTATAGCGAATTTATCTATTATGAAACTATTAAAGATGAGAAAATTATCTGTGTTTGTACGTTGTTATTTTAATTGTTCAAGTGTTATAAGTAAAGACCGGATTTAATTGATATTGTAGCTTTTCTTGCATTTAAGATAAATCAAATTTGATCAAATATGTACACGATTTGTACTAATTGCAGTCTTTCTATTTAATTTTATGCTGCAATTTATGCAATTTTTTGCAATTTTGTATATTTTACGTTATTAAATGTACAAATCAATATTTCTTAACTAATTTTATAATATAAAAATAATAAAATGATTGTGGATTTTCATTATTGGTAAGATTATTCGATCTAAGAAGTATAAAGGTGTAATATAAGTATAGTATAGATATACGTGGCGATATGGACTTCTATATGTCATTAATAGTATCGACAACAATAATTTATTACCCTTTACGATTACAGTTTTTAAAATAGTCTGTATATTGAAAAAGACAAATATTAAATTGTTAGTATCAGTTGCTTTCATGTAATTGTACTAGCTTGTTCTTATATTTTCATGTAACTATAACTATCATGCCTAAGGTAAAATCAAGTTTAAGAAATAAAATATCGTCCTTGATTGCTCAGTATAACAAATCTAAAGAAATTTTTTCTACAGATGGTAAAATATTTATTGTCTCGTATGTGACAAAAACGTTTCATGAGAAAAAAATTATTTTTTAGATCATCATTCTGAAACAGGTAAATTTTGCATTTTATACTTATGTTCTATTGTATTTTATACAAATGTATTTAAATTAAGATATTAAATTTTAATACATAAATTCAGTTTTGCATAAAAATGGGTTAAAAAGAAATAATAATAAATTATTATTCTGAATTATCAATGGTGAATTGCTTGTATCACAAAATCGGTTCTGCTGAATGCAAATTTGCTATGTTCATCGTTCGTAAGACATGTGGGTGTGACGTCCTCTTAACGGTTTGACATATATGATATAGACATAGTTCAGAAGTATTAAAGTATAATATATCAAGAAACATAATAATATCAAATCGTATCGTCATAATAATAATAGTAATAATATTAATGATAGTAGTAATGATCAGTATGATGCGATGATAATGACATAAAATCACAAATAATGACATCGATGATAATGACATAATTAAATCTAAATATTTTACCCCGTAGCGGTTTGGACAGCCAATCTTGCAGCCAGTTCGTATCACTGATGGCCGACTTAGCCCACAACCAAAGCCGTACCATGGTATGCACATTGCACCAGCCCAGTGCTTTATTGTTCGAAAAGTTTGACCAAGTTTATGCGTTGAGCTCTGGCCGGTGCATCTACCAGGGGCCACCCAGCTCAGTCATTCCTAACTTTGCCGAACGGTTAGTCGTATGTCCACCGTACCATAATCCGGCTGACTTTTGTGAGTGTAATATAATATGATGCATAATACAATAATGATTTATTGTTATGTCGGTGTACCAACTATGAGGATGATATGAGGATTATAATCGTGTATGACTCAAAATTGGTACATACTGAAAAAAAAGTTGGAAAGCATATACCAATCGCATGATAAGAACAAAATATGTCAATAATAACACTTATTAAACATATTTTACTATTTAGTTACCAAGTTGAAATATGTAATAGTAGTCAATCGACCATTTTAACATCTTGTGACAAAAAAACATGTAAAATGGCGATTGTTCCTATACATAAAAAAACCATCGAGTAGGTATATAATATTATATATTTTTCTTAGTGATCGAAGTGGCCATAGGTGAATATGGTACCGACGTACTCGTCGGATTGTTCGATACAACAAAAATCACGAACACAAATGGCCGCAACAAGTGTCATACAATTTCTGGCCAAGACCACGATACAATAGAACTAGAAATTCGTGAGTTTCTTTCTTATTATAAAAATATATTGTAACACATTTAATAACTATAATAGGTCCGATGATATTAATAAATTGCAATGCAAATCTATTCGTTTTGTAGGTGAGTGCCAGGAAGACAACAATACCAATGACGAACAATTACCGTATAAAACAGAGCTTTTAAATAAGCCTCCATTTTATGTACAGATCTATCGTTTATATTTGAGAAACATAACCATATACAAACGCAACAAAGTGAGTAAACAATATAATATTCATGAACATGTCCAATAGGGCCCACTATCTTCTTTAAGAATAAATAAAAATAAAAATAAAAATAAAAATATTCCAATATTATATCCAACATATTCCAAACAAGTCTCAAACTTTTATGCGAATCAGATAGAGTTCTGTTTGTCATATTATTATATTTAACGACGATGAGACTCTGAAGTCGCTCACGAGTCACGAGTTCGATTAAAATTCTTCCTATTGACATTTCGCGAGTTTTAAGTAGGTTAATTAGGACGTTTGTCTGTACGACTGTACCTACCTATATGTGTGGCAAATGTTTTACTTTATAGCCACAATAACAAAGTGTTTACCTATTGTTTAAGAAAATATCTATACAAACTATACCTATTTATTAATAATTATGTGTTATTAATTAATTTTCGTATGATCATTATGTTATAACTGTATAATACATATTGTGTAGAAGTATACTGTTATAAGACAGTTATTGAGTTCTATTGTCGAAAATTTACATAAATTATAATATTAATGGTTAATTAGAAGATTAGACTATAATATAGTAAGCAATATATATTGAAGCCATAGTTTAACGGCTGTGAAATGTTTTTATTGTTCGTTCACAAATTAAATTCGTAGTATATAATTTGATTTACCGTCAGCCTAAGGATAACTAACATTTTATTGGTTGGACAAAATTCCAAACATTTTTAAGCGATAAATTAAATTTTAAATAATTTCAAACGGATGATATAATTTATGGTAAAATATAAACTATTTCATTTAAACGTACAGTGTCTTCTTAATTTTTATTTTTGCTGTTGGAAAATAGATCAACCGCTGCACCTCGATTTTAAACGAAGTGCGGCTGATTCGAACAACAAAATTAGTAATGAATTGTACAATGTGCATACAATTAATATAAATTAGTGGGTATGAAAAGCATCAACACGTCATGTCAACAAACTATGTGATATAATTGTTTATTAAGCCGTTGTTTGTTTGGTCCACTCTTAAGAATATAATGGAAAGTACGCTAACTTCTCTGTCACGAGCGCGTTATGGTTCAACTGCTGCCCGCAACGGCCATCGTACATAATATAATAGCTATGCAGTGTTTAAAAGTTTTTTTAATTGATTGAAACTAAGCATTAGGGATAAAATTAAATAAAAGGTTTTGAATTACTTACATGAGAAAAAAATAACCCATTGTAAGACTAGTGGAATGACTAGCTCAGAATCTGAAACGTCACGATGTGTTGCGGTTTAAACTACGAATAATAAAACGGTTAAGCCGGATTCACATCGTGTGTCGTGTCGTGCGAGGGCGTGGTAACCGTATGGTTACGAGTGGTAACCATATTTGTTTAAAATTCGAGCTGTAGTCCATTCTTGGTGTCCTCGGATGCACAACTTATTGGTAATCTCAATATACAAGTAACAAGTAACGTCCAATCGCAGTGTGACTTGATCACGACACGACACAACACACGGCGTAGCCTTCACTCTCGAACGTCGCGGTCGCAATGCGGTAACCGTGGTTGGAAAACTTTTCAGACTAACCTGCTGTTGCGGATCGCCGTCCATTTGGCCGTAGCTCTCATAATAAGTTACATGTACCGCGGAGTGGGCAACGACGCTGCTCGAGTGCTCACCAACATGAAATTCGTGTACGGTTCCAATTTGTTCTTGGTCTACACCGGTCTGATGGCCGTCATCGTTTCTTGTGAGCATATTAAAATAATATAATTATACGGTACAATATTATTATTGTTATAAAAGTGTCGCTTTTATATTAATAATCACTTTGGCGCTTAAACTCATATAATATTATATTATTATACTCATTAACTATATATTTTGTTTAAACGCACCGACATTATTGGTCCAGTCCCATTGGAGTACATGGTCTTGAAGAGGGAACACTTCAACGGTTGGTACACGCTTTTCTCGTACTTCGTATCCGTATTGCTGGTCGAAATACCGCTACAGGTGGGTACCTATACCTACAACCGCTGTTCGAGAAAACTCCCATCAACGTTATTATATTTTCATTTTTTTGTCGCAGACGTTGTGTTGTCTCGTCTACATCGTACCGGCGTACGCGATTACCGACCAACCGTTGGAATTCGTGCGATTCGGTTACTTCGCCGTTTTCCTGACGGTAACTTCTCTGACGTCGCAGAGCGTAGGATTCCTGTGCGGCGCCACTATGCCGTTGAAGGTCTGTTGTGGTTCTATGAAACATATTATATTTTTATACTTTGCAATCTGACATTGGTCATTTATCGCCTATTATTATTTATGATGCACGTATAGGGTGAAATATCTTTTCAGACTTTAAATCGAGAACAAGCGGCTTTGAAGTATTTGAATTTTTTTTTTTTATTGATCCTTAAGCCCCGCATCCATGGCCATTAGCTGTTAGTAGGGTCGTATTGTGGTGATGGTAGGGTTTTGAAGTGGTGGGTTTTTGTGTTTGGCAGAATTTTTGATTGGGCACCCGTAGGTATCTGCCATTCCCGGGTGGGGGATGGTGGCACTTGTTCTCAGGACACCGTAACTTGCCCGAAGAAAAATGCCGCCCGTGACCAAGGAATCGAACCGGCGCCGGCTGCGTCGCAACCGACGCCTTAGACCACTTGGCCACTCCGTCCCCCTATATGAAGTTTTTAAAAGTCCATACCCATGTATAAACCTTTGTTGTTTAAATAATTAAACAGCTTATTATTGTTTTAATAATTTTTCTTGAAAATAGCAGCACGAGTATCGACAAATGTTGATTTTTTGGGCACGCTCTGCACCATTTTTCCGTTTAATAGTACGTTTATTCAAATTCTGATTCTTAGAACATTTAACTAAAGACCATATTTTTCCATTTTTTTTTTCTATTAATGAGATTTTAACATTACATTATGATATCTCGACAATTATGTACATTAATGTGGAATAATATAGTTGGTAAAGCTCACACTCTTAAATTCGGAGGCCTGATTTGCAGAATAGAATTTAGTGTATGTTTTATTATGTTAACATTGTCGGTTGAAAGAGCGTCAATGAGGGAAAAATTAATACTAAAGATGGAAAAGAGATTCTTTAGCTGAGATCTTTGGATGGAGAGAGATGGACAGTTAATAAGTAGGTGTTGGAAGTCACAGTATTCTCCACCACAGTTGGGTAGGGGACAATATGTGCTACTGTTGAGTCCCAATTTAAACGAGTGGTGTGGTAGTAGACTGTGGCCCGTGCGTAATCTGGTGAATTTAGTTATGGCAGTGTGGCTCGTCTTTAAGGGTTTACCATTTATTTTTCAATTTCTAATTTTTTTTGTACTACTCAAGGAGTGTCTTGTTGCAATACAAACTTCCATTTTTCAAAGGAGAAGCCTCCCTTTTTACTGAAAATTATGTAGCGGATGGTTTTCTTGAAAATGTTGATGTATCTAAATGAAAATTTTAATGAGTAGTTTCTGCAGAGTTATTAAAATGTTTATATTAATGATATATAATAATCCTTAAAAATTATCTTACAAAAATATAAACTATATGACGTATTATAAGATATATTGTTTATTATACTTGGATAATTTTTACAAATTATTTAATATCGATAGATTAATAGTAATTGCTAAAATGTTCAAATCATCTAAGCCTAAATCTAAATCTAGGGTTAACCCATTACCATAGCTATATTATCCTTAATACAGATTTATATAACTCAAGAACTATTCCCTCAAATTTTTATTTAGGTACATTAAAATTCTCAAAAATAAAATATCGGCTGAATAATTAAAAGTGAAAAGGGTTCCTTTTTGAAAGAAAAGAAGTTTGCATTGGCACAGGATCATTTTTAAGGGTTACAAAAAATCTCAAGTATTCAAAAATATGGTCTTAAAGTGTATTTAAAAATTCTAAAAGTCAAAATTTGAATAAATGCTTAATTTAACCCTGTATTTACATTGTTCTTTAATAAAAACTATATAATAATATTACATTCGGTACATTCGAGGTTGATAACACTGCGTATTAAAAATCAAACATGAAGCGATGCCAATAAATACATCGGAATAAAAATAGTCTTATGTGGTTATCTATATTTATAGTGAACATTCTGTTTCAGATGTCTGTGTTCGTTGGGCCAGTATTTGTGGTGCTACTATCAGTGTTCGGGTTCGCGATAAGGTTTCCGGACATACCCTCCATGTATGTGTGGCTCCACCATTTTAGCTTCATCAGGGCGTCGTTCCAGAGTATCTTGTATTCGCTGTACGGCCTCGACAGGGGCGTTTTACCGTGCTCCGACGAGATGTACTGCCACTACAAAAATCCAGTGAAGTTTCTCACCGAAATGGAATTCGCCCGAGTGGACATTTGTTCCGAATTTTTCTACATTTGCTCCTTTTTGGTGTGCACTTACGTGCTGACAACAACCGTCATATGGTACAGGCTGAACAAACGCTAGATCTCACTCAAAACGACCAAACCCGTGGTAGGATTGCCGAGGTCTTATATCTGTCACAAATGTGGTTTTTTTTCTGATATGTATCATATATATGTATTATAATATGTGATAGTTATTTATGTGTGAAGTCACTTTTTAATTAAATTATTTTATTATGTCACAAAAATATAAATTATTCGATCACATATTATTATATAGGTATGTATATGAAGATCAAATTATTAATTTACAAAACACTCTTAAGAGGACGCTACCCATTCATTTTTTGTCTCCTTCATATAAACATAAGGCACACGCATCAAATTTTTGTCCACCAGTTTCAATAATGTGCTGTTAGTTTTGATATTAGATTGAATTGAAATATTATCAAACTTTTAGGTAAGAGTATTATCTGTGCATTTATTCGACGTCTTCATTGTCGATTAGAACTATTGAATGACAATTTGCCACATAGTATGTGTGTAAGACGGAATCAACAAATGCATGCAGGTAGTGTCCTCTTAAAACCCATTTGGGTTAACAATCCATTGTTGATAAAATTCAAAACTTTAAAGTTCTTAAACACAGAAAATTAATTAATGGCACAGATAATGTTGTTACTTAAAATTTTGAGAATAGGTCAATTCACTCTAATTTCAAAACTGACAGCACCCTATTGAAGCTAGGGGACAAAATGTACTACGTCGTACGTTTGTAAGACGGAGACAACACATGCTGGTGCGACGTCCTATTAAAGCGTAGCGATCTTCTTCTCATGCCGTGGAGGAGAGGTGGAGCCGTGGAGGCAGGGTATACATTTGCCCCCTTATCATTAGCGAGCCGCTGTCGGGCTGGGTATGGGCTAGTTTTGGGCCTTCATATAGTAGCTATTGGTAATATATTTAGGTATCCTTCTACATATTATATAATATTAATTATTTAGTCATGTTTCATCTCTCAAAAAAATGGGTAACTTATGCCTATGAAACTAATTTTTTTACACTTGTCATTCATTGTTTTCTACAGAATAAATTGTAAATACCTATCATAAATAAGTAAAAAAATGAAAAATAAAATAAGCTAATTATTTTGCCCTTGTGATATTCGCAAACCGCTGCTGCTCCACTGTAGATTAACATTTGTTATATTGTAATCGTGTTCCTAAAAACCTGTGTTTTAAATTGTTTTAATATTATTGTTTAAAGTGTTCAGAGCGAGTACCTATAATATGCATTAAGCACTTTTTTTGCCTCGCCAAACTGTATGTTATATTTTACAATATAAAATGTATGATTTGTTATGACGTGTTGTTGTTAAGTTTTTTGCACGCCACCTTTTTTTTCTGTAAACATAATATATTTATATATTACCTATATTATTATTCTGTAGTATTAGATTATAACAAAGCGTTTGACATATTTCAAGAGCATAGGTATATCAATGAAAAACGGGTTTGGTTGTACAATTATTTCATAATCGTAACATTTACAATACTATTTAAGTACTATAATATAGTCAAGGGGTTATATAGTCGCAATTACTCTCTTCGAAGAACGAAAGGACAACAGAAAATAGTATAATATATGTAAAAGAAAATAATCTATACATAAATGTATTATTCGTGCGACCATTTATTTTATAATGCGTAGTGCCCCAAGTTTTCTGGTCACGTACTCCACTAGAACTTAAAATGAGAATGTGCTATATCTCCTGAATGTATTAAAATCCTAACGAAGTTTCGTTATACACGCATTTATTAACAACTTGTGTAAATTCAAAAAATATTTTTATCAAAAGTAACAGAAATTTAAATAATTTAATTTAAACAATAAACATAATAAATTACATTAAAAATAATGATTAATAACAACACAATATTAAGAATAATTCAAATCGATTTATCACAAGACTAAAATATTAGGTCCGTTGAAATTCAACATAAAAATATTAATAGTTTATTCTTGGTGTTAATTACAAACTAATATTGCTGCGATTGTTGTTAATCTTATCTTAAAATGTCAACAAATTAAATGTCTTCATGTTCTGTACACGGTGAAGACTTCGCCTCGTTAGGAATATAAAGAGGATATAACTTCAGAGGTCTTCCTTCGGTGCATCCGGATCATCGTAAGGAGGACTGCTTGTGGTTCTGAAATAGAAATCACCTCTCACCCTGAAAACAATAGATTTTTACTCGTGCTCTTTTTGTTACCTATATGACTATACCTATATATAGCAAATTTATAAAACTTAACAGGATTCTGAGTGGAGTGTAGAATGTATTGGTTTTAGCAAAAACTAAATGCATCTGTGTGTATAGCAACCTATAGGGGTTGAAAAAAAATCAAGAAGT
>WHPZ01575695.1:0-20507 GCA_016617965.1 Macrosiphum rosae | reverse complement strand
AAAAAAAAATAAATATAGGTACATAATATTTTATAATTTATATTTTATTATGTATCGCATTTTCCATCACGAAAAGGTGTACGTAAAAATTATAAGTTACTTATTAAAATAAATAAAAAAAAGCAAATTAACTCTAAACAAAATTGATTTGTTAATAAAAAATAAAATAAAAATACTATAAATCCTGGAATGTTTAAATGGTGTACTTAATAAGACTTAAACTTATAAGTTTTTATTACTTATTTTTTCTTCGTATTATTATTATAATAAACATTTATTACCTTACTATGTTATTTTACTTTCAAAATTTGTTTTATACAAGTAATATTTCAAGAGTCACAAAGAAATATTATACAATGTGAATTATACACCTATTATTTTCAATAGCATAATCGATATAAATATTTCACCAAGTATAATATCAAAACTTTAATTACCTATATTTTGTAAATAATATTATATTTATGATTTTTGTAAAAAAACGAGGTATGACAAAACAACGTTCATTACTGTTTATTGACGAATGACGGTTGTGACCTGTAGGTTGTGGACAGTGTAATGCTGCAACCCCTAAATCCCTGACAAATTTGCTACCCGGGTCGATGGTATACCCCTCACCACCTCCTAAATACGTCCCTGAAACGAACGCCTTATACATACTATTTGCTCTTGGGTCGTGTAATTGAATCGTCGGCGTACGAAAACCGGCAATCGCTAAGCCTATAATTTATTTGTGAATTCGTTTGTGTGTGTGTGTGATATACACATGTGTATCCAGTACCCTGCACAGACCTTGTGAATTATGTGTTTTGGACGTGGCTGCTCTACCCATTGACCTGAATGACCCAGTGAAAAAGTAATCGAAAAAGATTATACTATTATTATAATGTATTGGATACAGGTGCCATTGGTTATATACTATACATTTCTGCAATTATTGCAGTTAGACATATTTTGTAACATTTTAAATTGTAATAACAATACAGTTTGAAGGCATTATCGAATGCAATAGACTACTCAAAAGTTTTTTACTGGAAATTAAAAAAAAGTCAAACATAACGCCACGAAAGAAGATTTTGTAAGAGCGATTAAGTCCAAACTTTGATAACATTGGATATTCAAACATAAATTGTCATTTTTTTGTTATTCATAAAAATATATATTAACCTTCGAAACTTGAAAATATGCAACTTTATCATACATTATAATTTTCAATGTGCTTAAAAAAACATAATGTAGGTATGTTATCATTAAAATGTTTTTTTTAAGTGTTGATACATATTGTATGTTTTAATAAAATAGTACGTACTTACATTCAAAAAACTTGAATATGTAATGCATGATTACCACCCATATTAGTTATTCTTAGAACAATTAAAACATTTTTCAAATACCGAAGTCTATGTGACATTTTTTTTACAACTGTTTAAAGCATAAAGCTGCATAAACTATATAAAGTGTATTAAATTCAAAATACTCTAACAACATTTATCAAAAGTAGATATATTATCTTGTTAATATTTTATATCATATTAAATATTATTTAAAATGAATTTTTAGCGATTAGGAATGCATTTTTTAAACTTCTACTCAGTAAGGTATATCTAACTATTACTCATATGTTTTTTACTGGTTAATAAATTTAAAAAAAAGAAGATGAAATCATATTTTTATAAGCGTTTAAAGTTCAAATGATTTTAAAATCTGTTAAAATGATAGAAATATAGTAAAAATCCCGAAAGTCCCGAAAATTTTCAAATTATTTTGAGTTAGAAATTCATATAGGTAATTTTTCTTTTTATGTCAAAGATTTGAAAATGTATTATAAGATTCTTCATAAGTTTTTTTACCTTTATCAAAAAAAAATGTCTACCGGAAAGTCAAATTAAATTTTTATATGGACTTCAATTTAAATTTTTAACATCAGATATTCACTCGATTTCTCATAGAGAGATTTTACTCTTTAGTTGTAATTTAAAAACGAATAACCGTATATACTTAAAATTTACAGCATATTATATTTATTTTTACATTTTCTAAACTTGATAAATTATTCAAAATGTATTGACTAATGTTGAGCTGTTTATGGACATTTAAATTGTTCAGTATGTTTTAGTTTTTTATGGATAAATATTAAAACAATTTTATTCGTTTAGTCAAAAACCTTGAAATTTTAATTCAAAGCTATTCACACATTGTTACAATGTCAGTATAAAAATATTAAAATACATAGAGAATATATTTTTTTTAAATTTAAAATTTCGACAACATTTACTTATTATATTTAAAATTTACAAATCATTTTACAGTTAAAAATTTATAAAATTTTACATTTTTATACCTAAGGATTTAAAATGTAAATTAAGGTTCCAAGTAAGTGGTTTATACTATAACCAAAAAATCTAATAGAATATAATATAATCACGGTTATTATAGAATAGTATAGGTATAGTATATAAAGTATTATTTTATTATGTTTGGCCTATTTATAATATGCAATTTTCATAATATTTAGATTCATTATATTTATAGGTACCACGAACCTATTCACATACCATTTTATAGTACCTACGTCTGTATATTAACTTGTAAGTAAATTATGTATAAGTTATAACACTATCGATACATTATAATAATTACTATAGGTAGGCAAGGAACATATTATACATTATGCATTTGTTTTTGGAAAAATTTGGTTCAACTAACCGTGGAAAATAAATTACTGGTAGGTAGCAATATATTACAATAACACACCCTTAGAAATATAAGCTGACCGACCGTCTTCGTTCAAAATTGTCTTTATCGTATGTAATGAATTTATTATAATTTAATTTAAATTTAATACATCATATTATAAAATTCGACATATACCATACAGCAGAGCAACTCCTCTCACTATTTTATATAAGTATAGTCGTGTAGATGATTATCAAATTATTTTTATTCAAGCCAATCTTTTAAATCTTAAATTAAAAAGTGTATTTATCTTATAAAAGACTAAAATGTACTAAATTATCATATTAAAACACTAATGAGATATTCATCACAAAATATAATACATAATCGTTTTCATGCCTGTATTATAACTAAATAATTCAATTAATTTATTATGGAATTTTTAATAATCTCATACTAAAATTATTAATATTTTTTTTACTATACATTTTTTGTTAGATCAATCAATTCATAATTTAGTTTTTAGTATTTCAAAATAATAAGTCTGCATAAATGTATGTACCTACTGTATAATATCTTGTCGAACAGGTGAATAACTTTTTTTTATACAAAATAATATTTTATGATATGATTGTACTGTTTTTCGTAAGCAGAATATAGAAAAATTTACATAAGTGTGACTATGTATAAAAATAATAAATTAAATTTTTCAAAAAAAATTCCTGAGATTAGCACTCAAAGCCCTTTGGTTCATGGGAAACTGCACAATGACAAGGGATTGTCCGATCTATCAGCAACGATAATTAACTAATACAAACATTTCAACAATGAACTAAATAAAATCGAAGGAGTTCTCC
This sequence comes from Macrosiphum rosae, assembly GCA_016617965.1. Lineage (NCBI taxonomy): Eukaryota > Metazoa > Arthropoda > Insecta > Hemiptera > Aphididae > Macrosiphum > Macrosiphum rosae. Next base: position 16,974 of record WHPZ01575695.1, on the reverse strand, counting down.
ATTAAAAAACCCCAAAACCTAGTCTAAATCCACACCAACCGTATTTCTGTAGAAAACCGTCCAGATGTGATTAATAAATAAATAGATATCTCCTTGTTTATATTTTATATTTATCGTAAATTTGTAACTTTGTAAAAACATCGATTGGTGTGTTTCTTTTTAAAAATAATTAGATATTTTATTCATTAACGAGCGTGTGTGTACATGTGATTCCCATTTATGATTTATCTCTAAAACACTCGCTGCACACACGCACGCTAATGTGAGCGATACCACAGGCCACGCACAATATAATCACTACACGCGGTTTGTACCGCTAAACAAATCCATTTTTATTCCAACGTATAATATAGGTACTATTATATTGTTCAGATACCGACCAAGTCATCACGATAAGCACATGGATATGCATTTTTCATTTTGTTTACCCGAGAATGGGGTAATTCTATACAATATATACATGTGTTTCGTTTTTATGCACCCAAACGTACAATATATATATAATATTGTTATGAATATTTAGTCTATATATTTTGTTATAAAACATTAAATATGAATATTTCAAGTACCTAAATACACCGATATGGTTTTAAAATATGTTTTCGAAATAATTTTGATTTTTTGCATCTTTGCATAGTACATCGGCCGGTAAAGATTTTGATATAATTTTAATGAAAATATACGTCTGAAATTAAGAGTGAATGAAAATATACAGTACGTTTGCGTTCGAAATTTGATATTATAAGCAATATTATGGTACCTATATAGTCTAAACTAAGTTGCATTACTTAGTTATAACTAGTTTTATATAACTTACCACAGTATAACTGCCATAGGTACTAAAAAGCATCATATTTTGAAAAACAATTTGATAACTATGATAATATTATTATAAATGAGGTATTTTAAAATCGACGAAAGGGGCACAATCGTATGGACATGAGTTTATATTAAATTTTCAAAGAATTTTTCTGCGCTGAATTTATTAAGATTTAATAAAAAATTTTAATTTACCATTTCCGACAGTCTTCCAGTTAGCCTAATTAACCTGACCAGTGGCCTTAAATAATACACCGAGCTTACAATTTTGGTTTGTGTACAGAATATTTATGTATACCTAACACTAAAACCATCAGTAAAAAAAAAAATATATATATAAAGAAATTCTTTGAGTGTTACAAATTACTATAGGTACCAATGAATATGATATGAGAGCTTGAGAAGACAAATTGGTGTTTAAATGAGTTTAGGTATGATTATTTTTCTATGAACATGGTATTGAAATCGCATTTTAAGTATCGATATTGAAGTTCAGAGTCTGTATTTCAAATCTTATAACTATTTGATTTTGAAATATCTATAATGTATATTATCTAGACTAAAGAGTAATAATTTAAAAAGATATAATGTTATTAATGCATAAACTGAAGTCAGGCACAGTGGCGTATATTCGGCGAGCCTCCCCCAAAAACTCATAATTGTCTAAGCAAAATTTTGTACGAGATTATAAAAAATGATTATAAATATAACCCATAACTTTGTGTTTTGAACAGGGACTGGAAATTTGGTGATTTTTACGGTTCAGGATCCTGTTCGGTTCCCAGAAAAACTAAAATTTCGGTTCCGGTTCCAGTTTGATTCTTAAAAAATAAAAATTTGTTACCTACCTGTTGTAATTTTATACTTATGTAAAAAAATGTGTAAAGTAAAAGTATCAGTAACGGTAAGATTCCGGTTTTTAAATTAATTTAAATAAAGGTTTCGGTGAGGTTTCGGTTCCCAACATGCAAAGGGTTTATTAATGTTACGTGAGGTTTATGATTTTAGACAACATATGAACTTTCTCTGCATCTACCTATATGTATATTGGTATGTAGTTATAGGTACCTACCACCCCAACTTTGGACTAGCTACAGCAGGCATACGTAGATTATGCTCTACATTGTTCTAATCGTCACTGGTAAAGTTTGTACCAAACTTATAATATACAGCTGCACTCGCATTGAACAGATTATCATGATAATTTCTACAATATTAATTATTAATAATTGCGGAATTTAGCGAATGGTTTTGTGTATTGGACAAGCTGCAGCCAAAGCCACGATAATAAAGGGAAGACTATTTGTACTATAAAGCCCTTTTGTTAGCAGATTTTATGAATTTTTCGTACGTGGTAGACTTTGAATGCATCAAAGGAACCGATGATTTCATATTATTATGTAGGTACTATATTATAATAGCAATTTCAGTATAGTTACCCACAACCCGATACCCGGTACCTAAAACAATGGCGGTCGACTCTGCAAATATGAACTTCACAATAGTTCAATTCCGAATGCGTCTTTGATAGGTAGTTAATATGTAACGAGTGAATTAAACCATTAACTGATTAGAAGACTATAATTCCACCTGCAGCAGTTAGAACTCTTTGACGATGCATTATAATTATTGTCAACCAACGAAAAATAAAATATAAGAATCATAATGTTATGTCTATCGTATATAATATATATATATGTGAGGTAACCGTCACAAAAAAGTTAGGTACTCCGATGCATATGTTGAGAGAAAATTAATTTAAATATAACATGCCCGATATTAAAATGCTCCAAAACACGTTTTTGAATATGTGTTGAATATTATTGATTAGTATGGAAAGTAAAATGAAAATAAAAGTTTTTTACTTTAGAGAATTTAAAATGTTTAATAAACAATACACCACAAAAGAAAAAGACGAACAATCAGAATGTACACCCCTGCAGCCTGCAGCTGAGTAAAAAAAATAAAAAAATATTAATTTAATCTGTTGACGAAATCTTATTTATTATTGTTCGCTTTTTATTATTATACAAATATGTGACGCCGTGGAGGTATACTATTCATATAATAATTTTAAAATGTCATCGAACATATTATTATTATATTATTACATTTGTATTAATGGAGTTGTATAAGCTACAGAAAACATATCTTTAGTATATTTTTAAAAATATATATCTCACGTAGTTACGTGTAATTTCAATAAATATTATTTTCTATATTCATATAACTTGTTATTGATCTTTAATATTTTATGGTACCTACTTTATTTTATTTGGTTTAAATGTTTTATAATGGTTCAATTTATTGCGAATCATATATTATACTCATTATTTTTTTTAGAAATGCGCGTTTTATATTTTTGTGTTCGTTATTATGATTTTAGATTCTGAACTGAAGTGAGATATGTATTGGTTTTACAATGATGTACCATGTACTGTACGTTTTTTTCCCTGTAAAAGGGACTAAAAGCTTTCTCGTAATAGAATTTAAATAATGCATTAAAAAAAAAACAAAAATTTAAAATGTAATCATTACCTACTATAAAATATGTACTCTCAAAAAGATTTAAAGTTTTTTTTCCAGGGCCACGGTTTGTTCAGTTTTCTATTAATATTTAATTGTATTTAAACAAGAATACCATTTTATTTTTTCAAACAAACGTTAGAATACTTGAAATCTAGTCATAATTTTAGGCTTATGTTGATATACTATTATTAGAAATGTTTAATATACAAATACTAGTGGCGTAGTGCACTCTTTTTATTATACAAATATTATTGATTGATGATAGTAATTTTCTATAATATTTATGAATTATTAAAATACAGCAAGTACTCTTCATTTATTTTGTATTTTAATAATCCTGACGTATATTTTCCAAGTTGATTATGTTACCTAATATAAAATAATATTATATAATATGCTAGATACTGGCTATTATTTAACAAATAACTATTATAAAAAAAAGTTATATTTTAGACTATTTATTTGCATATTTGTATACATATATTATTGTGAAAAAAATATTTGCTATTGCCTACATATTATCATGTACTAACAAATTATTTACAAAATATAATAACTGTTGAAACCATAATAATTAGAGGTCTATTTAATATTTCATGGTTTGTAGTGGGGGGAGGTCAGTTTCTTGGAATCATAGTTTTTCTCTAGTTTTGTAATAAAACGCACAACATATAATAATAATAATATGGTTTACAATTCTATGTGTTTCTATTTATTTTGAAAAATTAACATTTCGAACTACAGTCTATTGTACATATTAATACTCTCTTATCATTATATTATTGGTAGTATTGTAATTTTTTTTTTTTTGCAGTCCCAAAATACGTTTCTGAAAATGAACGATCATTATTTGTCCTTTATTAGCCGGAAGTGGTCCACATGAGGTCCAATTTAACGATTCTATAATATAATCGAATTTCCTTTTCGCTTACTCGCCTATAATATTTTACATTTTGAATTCGCGTGTAGTGTAAGCGCATAACATAATACATAGGTGTATACCTTTATTTCAAAATTCGATTATCTCTTAACTGACACCCGAATTACCGAAGATAATGTAAATAATATTATAATGTTCATACAACACAATAGTGAATAGCTGACCGGACGCAGGTCGAGTAGGTATCGCACTATTATTGTACCTATACCCTTTAGCCGTGTTCGCATTAACCCCATTTAGGAGCTCTCTATTATTTGACTCAATATACAGCAAACAATACGGCGACCCTTAACGACACCGTTTTTGGAAAGTAATAATGTGAAAAAAACCATGGTAGACCGGTACAGAAAAAACACAGTTGTATCGAAATTGTAATAATAATATGAAGATAACCAAAACGCATTATAATAATATAACATAGGTATATAGCCATTATGTGCGGTTCGCCTCGTTAGGTCTGGTGGACAATTCGTCACCGTGTCGCTTCGATGATTTATGATAGTATTATAATATTTTATTCGTACAATATTGAATTCCACACAGCCACCTCATCGATGACGAAGTCCCTAAAATAATACGATTTTAAAACTAAGAGATAACATTGCCGAACTCGGAAATGCAAATGACAGCCGTTGTACCTATGAGGGCTGAAACAATAATCTATATTGTCCTATAATAATGGATCATCGGATTACACTAATATATTATGTGGACGTGCAAATAGTTCATAACTTTCACGGACTTGCAGTGTCGAAAATGAGCGATAGTATAATGTATTCTGTACTATTATCTATGGTGATTCACAAAGCATGCGACTATCCCCGACATAATGATATTATTCAAGCTCTGATTTGCTCTGGAATTTTAAATGTAGTACTATGTCTATGTACTCATAGACACTGTCTAAGCACTTAGATTTGTATGCAATTAAAGTAGTGTCCTCGAGGAGATATTTTTTATATGCACCTATATAGTATATAAGTAATCTAGTTAATTACAATTTTAATCATTTTAAAACATTTTTCATTGTATTAAAAATATATTATAAGTTAAACTAATTTATATTTGATATAAAATCGTTATTAAGGACTTATATTCTTAGTATATTATACAATTTAATATCTCCGGAACTATTCGTTTGAATTTCGATTTAGATACACAATCATTTTCAAAAAAGTCGTCTGATTTATAATGTAGAGTTACAAGTGTGGTTTTTATTTGAAAAAAAAAAGTTTGTACAAGTCTGTACTAAATGGAGTAAAACAAACTGAATATTTAAACATATGGTCTTCAAAACTTATACATTACTTAAGATTTCCAAAAATTAGAGTTTGAATAAAATAAGCATCGTGAAAAAGAATAAAAGTGGGTCGAGCATGTTTAGTGAATCACTCTGCATAATAATATTGTGTTGTGGTTAATTTGATTATTTTGATTGAATACTTGCCACGGGTATTGTAAAAAGTTACAAAAATGAAGATTTATTGTCGTGTAAAAAGTAGTAGGTAGGTATATGTTTGTAGTGCCAGACGAAAAAACGACAGAATATTACACTCGTGGTGTATAGAAGAAAGTGTGCATTAAGGCGTAGGATGATTTATTATAGGTAAGTAAAGCGAATTGAAGTTAACAATACTTACGTATACTCACGTATCATATGGTTGTGTAAAATGTGTAAGACTCAAAGTAAGATTGCTGTAGACGAACTGTAAATAACTGTACAATCTAGAAATACTCCGCACACGATATTATATAAATACTTCACAAATATAGAATCTCCACTCTTCGGACACATATGCCACCCGTTCCGAAAACCGTCAGACCGTCAAACCGACGAACGATGACACACAAAAACAATGAACAGAGATAGATTTTTACAATATTTTGACAACGAATTGTAATTCTTGACGGATAAAATAAAATAAATGTCATATGAAGCAATCGATGAACCGACAGAACTTTTAAACCAACAACTTTGCCTTTTAATCAGCGTACAGTTAGTATTGTAGTGTATTGTCTTAAATATTATTATCTTACTGTAATTATTAAAAGGCAAATCCCATTATTAAATGGTGTATATTGTAGTATCCAAGTCAAATTAATTTAAAAAAAAAAATAATGTTTTTCTATAACAACATTTTCATATAAATTACTTTTCTGCCCAAAATCAATGCTTAACGGAAACACTTTATCACAAAAATATATTTAAACCAAAACATTATGCACAAACTTCATTTTCTAACAATCGAAATATTCGAAATATTTTTCAGACAAAATACAATATTAGTTTTCTACAATTTTCTTATCAATACGCTTTTCAATCATAATAATTTTTCTATTTTCCAACAACATATTTTCTGAATTCTTAACCCCTCTTCATTTTTTTATTATATTGTACATATGAAACTAAATTATTGTACCTACACTTTTACTACACCAAACTAATGTAATATTAGTAATAACCCATTTGGTACATTTCAGTCATTTTTATGTATATCGCTAAATATATTTTTGTCCAGTGATGTTAGTCATAATATAGTCGTAGCAGCTAGTTTTAGTTATAATTCTTTAAATGGCCCAGAGCCGGTTTACACATTAGCTAAGAAGGCAGCCACCTAGCGGCCCTACACGTTATAACTTATAGGGGCCCCGTGAAAACGGAAAACCATTTTTTTACAATTACTTGTATTCATTTTATTTATAGATTAGTGGAACAAAAGTAAATATGAATATCATACTGTATTTTATTATAATATGCAGAAGAAAACAATTTTTGGATTTTGTAGAATTATAAATAGGCACTTGATAATATTTATTGTATATTATCAGGTGGTTACGAATACCAGAATACATTATCATCGTGGGTTGCAAGCTTTCATCGACCACTGACAATATTTGAAGTTCTCATTTTTTAAACTAAGCATTACAATTTCAATATGTTTAATTATTTTTATAGTAGTTGTCGAGAAATCTTTTTTTTTCAATTAGTAGGAAAAATAATTTTTCTGTATATGAATTATAATGTTAGTGCAATAATTTAATGAACATTGTTTTATTTATTAAAATTACGAGTAGTTGGTTATTACTAAAACTGGTGTTATTAATTATTGAATAGGTAGTAAAATTAATGACGAAAGTAGGTAATAATTTTCTTGGGGTGCCCGACATTTTAACCAACTAGGGGTCCACAAATGTTTAATCTGGTACTGAATTATGACCTGTTTATTAGAAAACGAATTGTATGGTATGACTATATTATAACTTACTAACAACAATCTGCTAGGAGTTTGCTGGATTTTAATAGTGCATTTTTGGAATTTACCATGGATTCAAAACTTTACATATCAAGGCACTAACTGGCTAGTACTAACTTTACCGACATTAATATTAGGTGAATAGAATTTAATAACAATAATAACAAAAATAATTTAAAAGTTATACATATATATTATATGCATTATGCAATATACCAAAATGCATATTATCTCCTTGACTTCTAGTTATTAAATTCAGAACCAGACCAGTTATTTTATTTTTGGAGAACCAGTATCGTAACCTACTGATAAACTCAAAAGGTCCCAGTCCCTGGTGTGTCATAAAATTGTGTTTTACAAATTTAGATACGAGTAGATCGTATTTAATTTAGATGATATCACATGTACATTTTTATATACAATAAATGTTAATTTAATAAAAAAGAAAAAGCTGGTAAGTGGATGTCGCTCTGCTGTATAGTAGGTTACAAGTGGGTCATTGTATAATGGATTGTATTGAACTTGAATTCAATAATATAATATCATTGTATAAGAAAAGCGATTCTGAGCGGAGACGGTTTGTCAGTCTGGATATTTTATATCGTTATTAGTTATTATATCATGGAAGTTGAATTAATATTATAATATTATTATTTTTTATTCATTTCTATGGTAATATACAAAGAGTTAGAAATTATAATCCAATTTTTAGCGGTTTTCGTAATTTTCGGTGGTTTTGACCGTGGCATTAAATACCTATTGATAAAATTGAAAAATGACCTCTTTAAAGTACCATCTTGATCCAATTTGCTAAAATATAATTTACTATATGTTGAAATCAAAGAATTCCTTCTGGTAGAAATTTTGTATACACGATATAAAAAAAAAATAAATAAACACCATTGTAAAACTACTAGCTTAATCTCTCCACTTAGAATCTAAAACTAATAATATGTAATTACAAACTAATTTAAATATCTAAAATTTTATAATGCATTATATACATCAAAGTATTAAATAATGATGTCAGAAGGCAGTTGGCAGTAACTCTGTTTTTGGAGTTGCTGCTTAGTGAATTTTGATGGCAGGCTGTATTAATTCGGTTTAAATCAAAAGTTAATAACTTTAATGTAAAATACAATTTATCCGTCAAAAATGTATTCCTCCTACAATGGTTTATGATTTATGATTTTATTATTATTTATTTATTTCAGCGTAATTCAATTATAATATAATAATAAATGATATTAAGAGCTGATACGTATACCAACTGAGCCAAGCTCGCATCTATAATATACGGAGTTCCTATAGATAAATACAATATTATTATATAGGTAGTAATAATACATAAAATTCTTATACAGTTAAAAATTTCACTTAATTTTCTAGATATACCATAGACCATAGTATTGATTAATTTATATTACTAATATTAACACCAATGTTTCTTTAATTATTTATATTTATACATATCGACATTTTATAATTTGATTGATACACATAATTGAATATAAATTTAACACATACATTACATTTGTCATTAATGACTTATTCAATGATTCGTTCTTGGTACACTCGTTAACTACTGTACAGTATAGTGGTTTTTACCTATATTTTTCTCTTTTTAAAAGTTAAAATTAGATATAATAGAATGTAATAAATTTTAATATGATATAACGCAACACTTAAAATATAACTTTATATTAGTCTCAAGAATTTCGAAAAAATTTAGTTATGAAAACAGGAAAGTTTTGACCGTAATTCATGATCTGAATTAATATTATGATATAATTACATATAATTGCTTGCATTCAGTTGAGCAGGGAATAGAACACGTCGTATAAATTATTTTAGATTTCCCTAGATGGTTTTAACCCGAAACTGTTTCTTAACTTAAATGCAAAATGATAATAATTGTATTATAATACTTACTATAATAATTGTTACCTTGGGTTTCTCAAAATAAAATGCTTATAAAAAAAAGTTGGAAAATTACTTCTAACCAAGTGACAATTTTCTGTTCAGCCCTTTTCTCCACGAATCTAGTAATCATACGTTTTTTAATTGTGTTTGGTATGGAATATGTTCATGACGTTTTTCATTCAATTCATATTGATTTTATTGCGCGTTTACTTTACGGTGCCGATCGACTAGAACGAAATAATACAAAGTTTAAATTGCTCTTTATACATTTAATTATTATTATTATAAGTTCAATATTATTATTTTGAGCGAGTGTTTGTTTAACGAAGTGATTTTAAAAAAGCATTTCTATATTTTATTACATCGTTAAACTGGTAATTCATGAAAAATATAAAATTATGCTAGGCTTATTTTAATTTTATATTCAAAATTGTATTACTTTCAAATATTAATATTAATATTATTAATACAATTAATACAATATCGAAAACCAATATTATTTCAATTAGTATATATTTTCCGTTGTATAATATATTGTTTAAATAATGATTAAATAAATCAATGTCATTGCGTATTACAAATAGTTTAACTCAATAATTTTATCAAATCAAATACAGAAAAATTATGTCAAACATTGAATCCAAATACTTATAAATAATAATCAACACAATGTTAGTATAAGAACAGATGAATTCAACAGCAAAATAATATTTCTCTAATAAAATGAATTTGTCTTAAGGCGTTTTGTATAGGCTAATTGAGCTTATATTAATTTAATCATTGTACAAACTAATGGCGGTGAAACGGTTATAAATTGTGAATAGTTCATTATTGTACTAATACTCGATTATAATATTTAAATTTAGCTGTATATTTAAAAACTGAAACTCAAATACTTCACTTGCTCGTACAGACGTATAGGTACCCATATAATAATGATAATAATAATCAATAATTTTTAACAAGTTATTTGATAATTTTTACATTAAGTAATTCATTGTTATAAGTTATAACTAATGCATTAACCATATTATTATTATAACATTAAAACACGAACAACTATTTTTTTCTTTGCTAAATGTATAAATACATTGCTTATTATTAATTATTAACTATTGATTAAAAACTTAAGTTGTAATATATTAAATAAATACATAATATGTAACTTTTTGACATGAGGGAGGGGATTAGACACTTAGCCGTAGGTCTGCTCTAAAATTAAAATAACAGAGTTAAACGGATTCTACTTAACTTAAAATTTGTAATATTATGCGTTAGTAAATATAGTTTTGAGATTTGAATCCAAGTCATTCATATTTTATAGTATTTAATGTATCGTTTTTGAACATTATTTCACAAACAATGTTTTATTTTTTCATTTTTAAGAATAATTAAATTAGGTATTATGAAAAATAACTTCAACAATGCTATTTTATACTGAATATTGCAAATCATGTTTTTGTAATAATAAATCGCGACGACAGTTTTCGAATGTCATAATAATAATATTATTATATTATGTACTAGAAAATAACAATATATTATATTGTTTTATACTATACTTTACGTTGCGGTCTCAACTAATGTCGGTGTAGGGCGATTTATGGCGATCGGCATCACTTTGAACTTTTTTGCTTAACATATTTATTTAACATTTTTTTATAGCTTTTTTTAAAACCTAATTTGGTGTCTAAATTGTGTTTACAACTTTATGGTAGTTTTATAGTCTGGAGATAATACGTTTGACCGACTGCAGTTATCACTTATCAGTATAAATGATTATCATATGACGTAGCCGTACACCTTACACTAAGTGTATACACATATATTATAATGTCTATGCACGTAACGAAGTTTAATAATCTATAAATATCATTAAATTATTTTATATTAAAAATATTATTATTTGTGTGTAATATGTAGATATCATATAGAAAAGAGATAGTACTATATAAGTTAATACTCTGCGTTAACCTATTGGTGGTGTGTTTTAATCTTAGGGGGATTGAAAGCGCTTGGTTATGTTTTGCCTTTGTCGAACCCACACACAATATTCTCCAAAGGAATTTACATTTGGTTTTATTTTCAATACATACCGATTGATCTAGCAGAGCAATACGAATTCTGAAAACAGATTTGAATTTGTTTCAAGTTTATATATTCGTAACTATTGAGATCAACTGTCCCCTATCTTTGATTTTATTCTCTTCAATCATGAAAAATGTATATTAAAAAAAAACGGGTAAGTGGATGTCACTCTGCTGTACAGAAGGTTTAAAGTGGGTCATTGTACCCAATGGATGGTTTTAAATTTGAATTTAATTATATATAATATTATTGTATACGAAAATCGATTCTGAGCGGAGACGGTTTGTTAGCCAATGACATTTTATATTATAAATTGTATATTATTATTATTAATTGAACGGTAGCCGATAGGTCGAATTAATATTATTTGTATATAATAATATACTTTAGAAGTCTCAAGTACAAAAGAATAATATTTTTAAAATTTACCACAAAACTATGGTCATTCTTCTTCGTTTAAATATCTAATTTCTTCCAAATTTGAACATTAAATAACAACCATAAAAACAAACTGTGTTTTATATTTTTTTATTTGTTGTTACGTGGGCCCTTGTTTTAAATGATCAATCCTTAGCTATAAAAGTTGAACATTTTATAAATGCATAATTACAAAGTCATTATTAAATTATAAAGAATGTACATTTAAACATTTTAAATTTAATATATTTTGTCATAATTCGAACTTTAAATGATTTAAAAAAAATTGTGCATTTTTAATATTTTTCAACTACTGTTTAAACTAAAAATATATCTTTACACGCTTTTTGACCCAACAAAAAAAATTTTATTGACTTTGAAATTGAATTTGATTTTTATTTTATTTTTTAGAAAAAAAAAACTAAAAAAATTGAAAATTGTAAACGTCCTTAAACATGCAAACTTAATAGGAGTCAAAATATTATCAAGAAGTTGATTATCAAGAAATTGGAAAAATAAATATATGGTGTAAATTTGAAGAACCTACAGTTATTAGTTTTGAATTACAACAAAATAAGAAAATCACCACTCTAAAAATTGAGTGAATATCCAATGTTGTACAAATATGAGCTTCAACCTCTCATAACAGTTTAATTTAACTTTCTTATGGATATTTTTTTTTTAATGTAGAAAACTTATGAGAAATCTTGTATTACATTTTCAAATCTTAGATTTAAAAAAAAAATTTGTTTGAATTTTTAACTTAAAATATCTTGAACATTTTTGTGTATTGAACGTATTTTGTCAAAATTAGAACTTCAAATTCTTATGAAAAAAAATTGTGACTGTATTTTTAATTTTTCTCGATTGCCATTGTAACAATATATTAACCTTGTATTACATTTTCAAGCATTTTAACCTGATTTTGTCAAAAAAATATTTTGCGTAAGAATTCGCGTTTTTCCATATTTTTATTGTTTTTCCTGTCGCCTTTGAAAACTACTGGGAGTTTTAAATTTTTATCTCTCCAAAGCAATACCTAGATTCCCTTTTCCGTTGGAAAAAATAATTAAGTTGAAAATCAAAGCATTATTTCGACTACTTATCGTGTAGGTGCATTGCCGCATTTAGGGGGGGAACTTTGTACAACTGCCCCGGGTGCTAGTATTTTAGGGGCGCCAAAATGTTGTGGTCAGAAATTTGTTTACTTGTGAATTATTATAATTTTATAATTTTAATTATTTTAATAACAGTATTATATAATATAATTTAGTATAATAGTATTATATTTATAGTATTATGCTGTTTAAAATTGTTTTAATTAGTATTAATTTGCATAGTTTTATATAATTGTATTTTATTTATTCATGAAGTACCTACTTAAATATGTTAAAAAAAACAACTTATATGATGAATTATAATCAAGGTTTAACTGACATAAATTCAAATGTATCTTTGCGGAGAGAGGATCAAGCAATTATTACTAAACAATATTTTTAAAAAAAGCACACTTTGTAGAACAAATATTCTTTTCTGTGCTAAAAATCTAAAATGTTAATTAGTATCTATCTCCCATATTTTCTGTTAGTAGGCCCCTTAGGGGGACCATTTTTTTTTAAACCAGGGTTTAGGGGGAGCAAATTTTTTTTCACCCGGGGCGAAAAATGTCTAAATGCTGCACTGTGTAGATGCCAGACAAGAGAATAAAAAAAAAATAACAATAAATCATTGTAAAATAAATAAACTCATCGATCCACTCAGAAACTAATGGTACAAATTAAGCAAAACATCATATTTTAGATTCTGAGCGGAGTGAGGGTTCTAGTGGTTTTACAATGGTGTTTATTTTTTTATCCTGTATACTAAATTCTACCAGAAGGAGTGCTTAGATTTCAACATACTGTCTCTTATCTACTTTGAATCGTTTTTCGTATACAATGATATTATTATATCATTGAATTCAAATTTAATACAATCCATTATACAGTGATCCACTTGTACAGCAGAGCGACATCCACTTACCCGTTTATTTAAATACATTCTTTGGAAAAAATTTAAAAAAAGTGAGAAAGTACGTTACTTATCATGCTTATAAAAAAATAAAATTAAGCAGTATAAAAAATTATAATTAGCGTGCCAACTATTATATTTTAAACAGGAAGGGAAGTAGTGTTTTCAAAATGTTTAAATTAAGTTTATTTTTTAAATATTTTTGTTGAAAACCCTTTTTTGAACCCGAGTGCAGTTAGACCATTTTCTGAATTTTTCCTGAGTGTAGTTTGACCATTACCTTTTTTTAACCCAAGCGCAATTCAACTATCTCGATTAAAATATGTTGCAGGGGGCATTTTGCTCCAGAGAGTTTTTTTGAGAACCGGTATAGAAAAAGGTAATTTTGAGGGCTACCGTGGTGTATGCTCCGCTATATCGCTATTCTCCATTCTTTCATAAGTATCAGATCCACCCCGAGTCCCAGTACTAATCACGGATCGTTTTAAGTATAATATGACAAGTACCAATAATTGTGTTAATATTTTTCGCAATATATTGAGACGATTTACTGTCACTTTACTTTGTAAACAATCGTAATATAAACAACATAGGTACTACTGCGGAATTTGAGAGCGCAGAGATAAAATAGGAAGTATTGCGCAAATCTAATGTTGTATAATTTTATCGCCTTGCAAATTTATTACGATGACGGCGAATTTAAAGAGTACCTATATTTTATATTAATGAGGTCACTTAAGTTTGTGTACTAATCGTGGTGGCTGTGTCATACTGTCATGTCTGTTTATAAAGGAATGGAAAAAATAACATACTTATATATCACTTATAGTTAAATCCTAGTATGTACAATATGTACATACTAGGATTATATTATATTTAAAGAATGCAAAAATTAAAAGTTTAGTCATTTATGAGTATTTTATGAAAAATCGAAACATTGATATTTTGTTTATGGTACGTTTCAAGTGGAACAATTCAATTTCGTAATTGAATAAAATAATATAACAACCATGTGACATATTATCATTTATTATATTATGTCTGTACTAGGTACTAAATTATATCTCTGTGATGAATCTTAAATTGTTGTTTTATTAGAACAGAACGGATACATTGTATACATATTATTACAACATTTTACGTCGATAACATAAGATGATAATGTTCGTTGATGGGATATTTTGAAACCTCCAGTGCACAGTGCGGGTACATACAACATACATATATAGGAACAGCTAAAATTGCAGTATAAGTACATATTCGAGAAATATAATAAAATATACCTATGTTTAAATGTTTGAGGACGGAGATTATTTTTTTAGTACTGCTGGAGCACAAGTATTACAGGTATAATGAGATACCTGTCTAAACCTATAACTATAGTTTCTACCGTCGAATTTTTCAAAAACTTTTCAAAGTTAGTAATTAATATAAAATATATAAATAAAAAAGGTCGTTTATATTTTTATTTCTTTAATTTTCAGGACGAAATTGTATTTACAAGAAAGTGGATAATTTGTTTCCCCTGCCTCGAAATCATTCCATAAGTTTTATATACATATTTTTAATATTATGTTTAGGACAAGAATTTTCTTTAGCTATCGACAAACATTTTATAATACGAGAGGGTGTGGTGAATTAAATTAAGCTGAATAATGTTTATGAAAAGGTTTTCCTCCGTTCTTTTTAATATAGTTTATAGATTTACCATAATATGAATTTCACATTATTGTCCGGGTATTAGATACCACTATACCAGATACACATTGGTTTGAGCTATATAGGTTGCCAAGCCTTCCCAAATATAACATTTTCCATTGAAACTGACCTGTTATGAATGGATTATGGACACTTATAATATATTTACTATAAAGTTATGTTTTATGCATGCAAATAATAAAACTCATGAAAAAAAACCCTGTGGTTCAGCATCTCCAACTAAGTGTATAACTAAGCATATATAGACCATAATATTTCGTACTAATAATATATCTAAAATACCACATTTGACCATAATATTTTGGTAAATCACCTTAAGGGCTAAAATGCAGAACAGTTAAATTATAAAAACGTCAGTTCTGCAGAAACACATTATACATTTCATAATCGTCATTCTAATATTGTACTCTTTTTTTAAAATCCTTTGGTACTATACACATAATATTTGGAAAACTAAAATGGGAGTTGCGGGTTTACTATAATACGCATTACTGTACTACGTATATTGTTTTGTGTATTTTAAACTTCATTTTGATAATACTGACAAGAAAAAAAGTCGTTTGTGCGTATAATATTGATGTATACGTACCCGATTTGGAAATGTCGGAAACTTAATCGTGTCTCGAAAAAAAACCATAATAACGATTAAAGTTTCCACACGCGGCCGTCCCGTATGTATACAAACACTAATCTAGGCTTAGCGTTATAGTCGTAACTCGGAGCAGCCACAGGGCCCGTGAGGATAGGGTAGGTATAATAATATAATAACTGTGGGTATAATGATATAATAAAAATACGTCGTAGACGGCCAACTCGACTTGACGTTCTGCGCCGTACACCCGTAAATAACTGTTTTCCTCAGGCCGCTAATATTATTATTATTATTATTATTGCCGTCTGGGGCAGCGTTTTCGACCGCCAAACGTCGTCATCATCATTCCTCCGAGGCGTGCAACAACGTTTTTATTTTGACGTCAATAGCAATAATAATAACGCTCTGCTCACCGTCATAACTGCTGTGCACTGTGAAATATAATAATCTATGTACATAATATATGTTACCTATACATTATTTTGCATAGTATGAGCAAATATAGGGAATTAAATAAACGAGAACTCGACTTTTCCTCGCAATGGTGCATTGAGGGAGCCCCCACCCCTGACTACGATTTAGCCCACACAAAAATGTCCATTATTGATTTAGATATAATAGACTCCCTACGATGGGTTATTTTAAATTGATAGTTTTGTTAGTTGGGCTGTAGCCCCCCCCCC